>KN485041.1:5459-27532 GCA_000787095.1 Periophthalmodon schlosseri
TCCACTCTATACGAATAACACGGGCTACTTCAAAGTTCATACACGTGTATGATTGATAAACACATTTGAGTAGAAAAACAGAACTACAGTCTCTAAAAGTCATTTAAATGTGACATCAGAAACACTCTGATCAAATATGTGTCTTGTCTCTGGCCCTTGAGACAGAGTATTGTGATAAACATAAATAGACTAGAAAGGCTGTGATAATGACTCCAGTGTTGTCTTTGAAGGCTGTTTGTTAAGAATACAGTCTTGTATTTATACTTAACTCCCACTTAAGATTTAACAAGTCATTTGGCTTTTATATGAAAATATAATTGATTTAACACTCTGCACTGCAGCTAAATAATGCTGCTTCAAAAGACTTCAAACTGTAGTAATTAACAAGAGTGCACTGCGTAACTATGTACTCGTCTCCTTAGAGATGACACTGCTCTGTTCCACAGTATGGCATTAAACTGATCTATCTCCATGGACACAACAAATGGCACCACAAAGCCAAGTTACAGGTCAGATCTATGAAAAAATTAACCCCGCTCAGAGTAAAAATGCATGTTCTTCGAGGTAGGTGAGAATATAGAAATAGGTGCTAGATAGAGATATGCAATGTCATACTGTGGAGCATTCCAGGCACAGCAATAACATCCCCATGGAAACCAGAAATGCTACACAGTGCACCTTTAAATACATCCTATATGTTTTTTCTGACATCCTTCCACTGAAACACTGTGTTTTTACTACTTTTAGTGGCGTCTTACTTCTATTATCTGGCTGCTAAAAGCCAATGAATATTTGAAGAGTCTATTTATTAACAAAACACCGCTAACACAGAATCTCTAATGTTAGTCAGGTTTAGACATAATTAAACATGTTCCTGATCGTTTATCATCTGTGCCTGTCCCCAAAACCAGCTCATTAAAACAAACTGCAACACAAACTAATTACAATAGTTTAGTCATTATTACAGAACAAAGTGTTGGCTGTTTACAGCAGCAGCTGCTCTCCTGCTTAAGTTGATTGAGTCTTATGATTTATCCCGGATCAGCCTCACTCCTGACGTAAACACTCTAACTTGATAACAGATTCATTTATAAGAGCGTTAGTAAAAAAGAACGTAATAGCTTTGGGACTCTCGGTCGCTGGCACGGTCTCATGATCCTCACACGGTTTGGTGATAGCGCTGGATGCATACGCCTTAGGGGCACTCTGATAATAAAACACCTTATGAATACTTGTGGATTGTTAGCGTTCTTGTGCAGACTTGAGAGGCTGTTACTGTAGATGGAACAAGATAAAGCTGTTTCTATTTACCTTTCCCTGCATCACGTCACATGCAGTTTCCTTCACAGGGTTCAAATGTATGTAATTTTAGTTTTTTTTGGTCCTTCTTATACCTTAAATTTGTTCTCAAGTTGCAAGGTGTTCACAAGGTTAATTGGCCATTACCTGATTTGTACTGTCTTATGCATCGCATGCTAACGCTCACTTCCTGATTATCGGACAATAAAACACTTTATAATTATATGAAGAGAGCACAGGGCGGACTTAATTTGACCTCGAGAGCTGCTTATAAAATGTACTGGCATTACACATCAAATACATGGAAAACCAATACCATTTTTAACTGCTAAAGATGTACACTGAATTCATTCGTACATTCTTACTGTGGGCAGGGTCACCACTCCACAGATCTGACTTGTAACTTGGCCTGGTGACACCAAATGTTTGTTTCAAGGGAGATTACCAAATTTAATACCTTACTATGGAAGATTTCAGGCACAGAAATAACATGGAGACATGCAACAGTATATAAGAGTTTGATTAAAAGGTTAATCATTTTGTGTGTTGGGTCAGTTCACTTCATTATTATAGATGTTCTGTTTTTTTTACTCTGGTGACCTTGAGAATATTATGAGAAAATGAAGAAAAAATTATATTTAGGCATCTATGAAAACACATATAAACCCAGTCGTGAGCGACTTCATATAAACACCACCTACTGCGGAAAAAGGGTAAAAAAAAAGGTCATGGGCGACACATGAACTTTTGTGACTTGAACCAATCAAAGGGGTCAAAGGGCAGAGCATCACCACCTGATATTTCTCCACACACAAAGCAGAAGGGATTTCAATGGCTCTTCTTCGTATGGAGCATCATGGAGGTGGGTGTTTGTCATATTAAAGCCTGGTGGGCACAATTTACCGCACGACGCACCATTATATAGAAACCATATGTACCAAGGTTTTCCTGCATCTGCCCTGTGAGCAGCACAGGCAGTGGAGTGAGGAGCCATCACAACACAGCCAGCGGTACTGGCTTCAGACCAAAGTCTACACACGGTATTTTTAAGGCGTGAAAAATATGCATGTCTTTAATTACATTTTCTATTTTTAATTTGTGATAAAACTCAGAACAAAATAGGACTGTATTTACTAAGTATATTTTATTTACAGTATTATAATTGTAAGTTGGTGTATAGATGTCTAGATCACTGGATTGGGGCAAATCAAAAGAGAAGATATGCCAAATTAGGTTTGTAATTATTTGTATTTGCTAAATGCCAGAATAATGAGAGAAGGTCTTTTTTAGACAAGTTTTCATGACTTTCCTCAAGGAAAGGAATTTTGGCCCATTCGTCCTGACAGAACTGGTGTAACTGAGCCAAGTTTGTAGGCCGCCTTGCTCGCAAAAGTTTTCAATAGTCTTGAGATCAGGGCTTTGTGATGGCCACTCCAAAACATTGACTTTGTTATCTTTAAGCCACTTTATCACCAGTTTGGCCGTATGCTTCAGGTCATTGTCCATTTAGAAGACCCATTTGCATCCATCCAAGCTTAACTTCCTGGCTGATGTCTTGCGATGTTGCTTCAGTATTTCCACATAATGTTCTTTCTTCATGATGCCATCTACTTTGTGAAGTGCACCAGTCCCTCCTGCAGCAAAACAACCCCAAAACATGATGCTTTCCCTTCTTAATTGGTTCACACTTGAGATGGTGTTCTGAGGTTTGCAAGCTTCCCCCTTTTTCCTCCAAATGTAATGATGCTCATTATGGCCAAACAGTTCAATTTTGATTTGGTCAGACCACAGGACATGTCTATAAAATGTCCCTGTGCATTTGTAAACTGTAATCTGGCTTTTTTCTCTTTTGGAGTAATGGCTTCTTCCTGCAGAGTGGCCTTTCAGCCCATGTCGGTACAGTCCTTCTTTCACTGTGGATAATGACACACTCTGACCAGCTTCAGCAGCATCTTCACAAGGTCTTGTGCTTTTGTTCTTGGGTTGATATGTACATTTTGGACCAAAGCACGTTCATCTCTGGGACACAGAACCTGTCTCCTTCCTGAGCGATGTAATGGCTGGACATTCCCATGGTCTTTATACTTGTGTATAATTGTTTGAACAGATGAACGTGGCACCTTCAGGCATCTGGAAATTGCACCAATGATGAACCAGACTTGTCCAAGTTCACAATTCTCTTCCTAATATCTTGATTGATTTATTTTTTAAAGAAGCAGTGTGTTTCAGGTGCCTTCAAATACATCCACAGGTGTGTCTCTAATGAACTCAACTGTTGTCAATAAACCAATAAGAAGCCTCCAAAGACATGACATCATCATCTGGGTTTTCCCAAATCGTTTAAAGGCATAGTAATCTTACAGTATGTAAACATCTGACTTTGACAAAAGTATTGAAAAATTGTCTAAAAAATCCTTCTCTCATTATTCTGGTATTTAGCAACTAGAAATAATTTTGTTAATCCTAATTGACCTAAAACAGGAAAAGTTTAGTCTGATTTCATGTCAGACAGTCAGAAAAAAAAAGTGTCTTTTTATGTAGTGTATGTAAACTTCTGGTTTCAACTGTAGATCAGTGCAATGCTATCCGGCAAAGCAACAGCATTACCAAGGAGAGAAATTCTGCCAAGATAATGATGTTATTTAAGTAATCTTAAGTTCATAGTCATACAGTATCACTAGAGCTGCTCTGGTTCTAGTCTGATGTTTCTGTCATTCCACAGCAGTTTCAAAAAGGAAAAGTGTATCTTACACAGACTTGTGACAACAGAGGGAATTATTTGTGGTCCTCAAGAGTAAAGGTAACACAGAGGACATTACAACATGGGGTTTGAAGCTGCACACTGCCTTACAGGGCTGATCTAATACTGCTGTATGTATACTGCATTATATTCCATCACAGAATTTCACAGAATGGCATCTTTCCCTTCCTAATTGGTGCGCCTTCTTTATCCATGTGTGGCTGTTGGGGCCTATTGGGACCTACCTGAGTTCATTACATGCATATGCATCCAAGATAACACAGCATACAGCAGATGTAGTGGAAATGACAAGCCCTTAGAGATGAGTCTGTGTGGAGATGAATGCATTCATATCCCACATTCATATCCCACATTCATATCCCACATTCATATCCCACATTCATATCCCACATTCATATCCCACATTCATATCCCACATTCATATCCCACATTCATATCCCACATTCATATCCCACATTCATATCCAGGTGAAGTGTGGTACCTGTCATCCACATTCATATCCAGGTGAAGTGTGGTACCTGTCGTCCACCTTCATATCCAGGTGAAGTGTGGTACCTGTCGTCCACCTTCATATCCAGGTGAAGTGTGGTACCTGTCGTCCACCTTCATATCCAGGTGAAGTGTGGTACCTGTCGTCCACCTTCATATCCAGGTGAAGTGTGGTACCTGTCGTCCACCTTCATATCCAGGTGAAGTGTGGTACCTGTCGTCCACCTTCATATCCAGGTGAAGGGTGTAACCTTCGTCCACCTTCATATCCAGGTGAAGTGTGGTACCTGTCGTCCACCTTCTTAATTCACTGCACTCAATTTTGTAATAATTTATGCAATATTAGGCCAAAGTGGTGGAGCATTCGACACTATGATTAAAAACTCAAAGTCTCCCTCGGGAGCTGGAGCTCGAGCTGACAGCGCGTTGACAGCGAGTGAGAAAGGTTGAGTGACTTTAATAAAACTGAAAAAAGAAAATTTTTTACGCAGCTTGAATTTGGAATATTTTAGTTTTCTTTTTGACTTAATCATGTCAGAATATGGCTATTGGAGAGAGTGTATCAAATATATAAAATAAACAAAATATATTATTATTATAAATAAAGTGAATGTACGGCTTGAAGAAAAAGGAGAAATTGTCTTTGTTTCACTTTTATTTTCTCACTTTATATGTGAATTTGTAACTTTTTTTTATATAATAGACAAAATAAATACATTTTAAAAAGTAAAAATAAAAAGTTGCAATGTTTGACTTTCTTATATTAAATTGTCCTGTTTTCTTTTGATCAGGAGTTATGTATGTATTATGTATTATTAAACTGTATGTAAAAATAACATGGGTGAATCAGGTAGTCGAACTGAACAGTGTAAATATAAATGTAAATGATTATTAAAATAGTTTCCTTTTTATTCAACTATTTGATTTATTCTGAATTAAAAGTTTGTGAAATCCTTGTTATGATTGAGGAATAAACTTGTTATAATATATGGAGCTTTGAATTGTGTTGGGCTATTTACAACAAAACAATTCATCGAGTGCTTGCTTTGAAATCATTTAGACAGTCAAGTGCCTCCAGTTATGATTGATAACACTCATATATTTACTTGTAATTAGGAGACTGTAAATCTGTTTTCATTGATGGCTTCTCATAAACATAAAGCACTTAGTCAATTCTCTTGTTTTATCACCGACCCGGATCTCAAACACTCGAAACCAGCAGGATCCAGTCAAAAAACAAGACGGGACACTTTGGTTTGTAATATTCACTGCTGTGACGATTATTACCGACAGCAGAATCTAAAAACTTTACACAAGTCCACATCAAAGTCCAAAAGTGTGTGTGTGTGTGTGTGTGTGTGCGCGTGTGTGTGTGTGTACATAAGAGTGTGTGTGTAAGAGTGTGTGTGTGTGTGTGTGTGTGTGTGTGTAAGAGTGTGTGTGAGTGTGTGAGTGTGTGTGTGAGTGTGTGTGTGAGTGTGTGTGTGAGTGTGTGTGTGTGTGTAGAATGAGCACATCATTATAATACAGACTATAGGAGTATGAGTAAGGCAGGATGCTTCTGTCAGAGCAGTGGGCCTGTCAGCTGTCAATCACAGGGTCAGTGAGGATAAAGTCTGCTGCAGAGAGAGACATAAGGAAAGACACAGAAAGAACAGAGAAAGAACACAGAAAGAACACAGAACACAGAAAGAACACAGAACAGAGAAAGAACACAGACGGAACACACAGACGAGTGGAGTGTCATTTATTTAATCTTATTTCACATGTTAAGTTTCATATAAAGATGCTGCTTCATACATCGATTTCTATAGAGACGGCGTGTAAAGCTTGGCACAATTAGAAACGTCTAAAAACTGCACAAAAAGTGAGCGGTGGTTACAGTGGAGCCACGTTTGGGCAACTGAACGTTCATCAAGTACAAATACATGAGGTACAAATACATGAGGTACAAATACATCAGATATACAGTTGAAACTAGACGTTTACATACACTATACAAAAAGACACATATGTTTTTTGCCACTGTCTGACATGAAATCAGACTAAACTTTTCCTGTTTTAGGTCAATTAGGATTAACAAAATTATTTCTGTTTGATAAATGCCACAATAATGAGAGAAGTCAGAAGTTTACATACATTTCATTAGTATTTGGTCCGATTGCCTTTAAACTGTAGGACTTCAGGGTCAAATGTTTTGGAGTTCCTTCCACAAGCTTCTCACAATAGTTGGCACGAATTCTGGCCCATTCGTCCAGACAGAACTGGTGTAACTGAGCCAAGTTTGTAGTCTCCTTGCTCGCACATGCCTTTTCAGGTCTGTCCATACATTTTTGATAGAATTGAGATCAGGCCACTCCAAAACATTGACTTTGTTATCCTTAAGCCAATTTGTCACCAGTTTGGCCGTATGCTTCGGGTCATTGTCCATTTGGAAGACCCATTTGTGCCCAAGTTTTAACTTCCTGGCTGATGTCTTGAGATGTTGCTTCATTATTTCCACATAATGTTCTTTCCTTATGATGCCATTTATTTTATGAAGTGCACTAGTCCCTCCTGCAGCAAAACAACCCCACAACATGATTGCTGCCACCCCGTATTTCACACTTGAGATGGTGTGCTCAGGCTTGCAAGCTTCCTCATTTTTCCTCTAAATTTAACAATGCTCATTATGGCCAAACAGTTCAGTTGGTTGGACCACAGGACATGTCTCCAAAAATAAGGTCCTTGTCCCTGTGCATTTGCAAACTGTAATCTGGCTTTTTTATGTTTCTTCTGGAGTAATGGCTTCTTCCTGCAGAGTGGCCTTTCAGTCCATGTCGGTATAGTCCTCGTTTCACTGTGGATAATGACACACTCTGACCAGCTTCAGCAGAATCTTCACAAGGTCTTTTGCTTTTGTTCTTGGGTTGATCTGCACATTTTTGACCAAAGCATGTTCACCTCTGGGACACAGAACCCGTCTCCTTCCTGAGCGGTTTGATGGCTGGACATTCCCATGGTCTTTATATTTGTGTATAATTGTTTGAACAGATTAACGTATATCTTGGCTAATTTCTTTTGACTTTAACATGATGTTACACAAAGAAGCAGTGTGTTTCAGAGTGTTCAGTGTTTCAAATGTTGCCAATAAACCAATCAGAAGCTTCCAAAGACATGACATCATCATCTGGGTTTTCCCAAATTGTTTAAATGTATAGTAATCTTACTGTATGTAAACTTTTGACTTTGAAGAAAGTAAAGAAAAATTGGCTAAAAATTATTTTGGTAAAAATTATTTTGGTATTTAGCAAATAGAAGTAATTTTGGTAATTCTAATTGACCTAAAACAGGAAAATTTTAGTCTGATTTCATGTCAGACAGAAAAAAAGTGTATGTGTCTTCTTATATAGTGTATGTAAACTTTTGGTTTTAACTGTAAATACATCAGGTACAAATACATGAGGTACAAATACATCAGGTATAAATATATCAGGTATAAATACATGAAGTAGAAATACATTACGTAGAAATACATCAGGTATACATGAGGCTTTAATCGTTTTTTTTTAGTTGTTTGACATGTTTAAGAAATGTTTTATCAGCACATAAAAGGTGAAGTCGAAAAAATAAACATTAAAGCTACTGCACAAAAAAAAGACAAAAAAAGTTACCAGTTTCTAAGACTTCTCTGAAAAACAATCAATTTTAGACAAATAATTGGTATTTTGCATATTGTAATGATATTACAATAATATATTTATTGTATGATCCACAGTATGTATTTACCACAGACTGTATAAAGAAGTGACTAAGTGAGTGTGACGTCACCCACAGCGTTCGGCTCCAGTCAAATGAAGCTCGTCGAGGCTAGAGCTGTTACAGGGGTGAATTTGGAGCCCAGTTCCACATTTGTAATTCCGACCACGAGTATCATAGCAACCAAAGAGCCAATCTGGAGCGAGGCTGTTGAAGGTAACGCCCTTTCCCGCCCACACCACTGGTTTAGCAGGGAGCGGGCGCCTAGCAACACTGTCAAACCTGTAGCTAACGCTAGTGGGAGCAACCTCGGTGAAAGAAGGCACCTGATTTATCTGTTATTAATGTTCATATCTTGATTTACAGACACAATAGTGAAATAAAAACCCCAGGATCATGTAGAGGGTTAATACGAACATTGAAGACCAAATGACGAGTCTGACAGCAGCAGTTACAGAGAGAGGGGACACAGTTTTTCAGTGTAAAGTGAATTGGAGCCAGTCGATGGAGCTGGAAGTGCTCACTTCCTATTTGGAACGTGGTGGCTGACGGGTTAGCTATGTCCATTTATATTTATAGTCTATGGTATTTCCATATTTTCAAAAAGGTTTACATTTTTCCTCCCACCTCCAAAACAATAAAATTCACAAACAGAAAAATCTCAAATCTCCTCCATTTTGAGTTTTCCAGTTTGCCATTCTCTTCCTCCATCTGCCCCTGATTTGCCATTCATTCGTTTCCATGTAGCATTACCTGAATCTACGTGAACTGAAACTGCGCTGGAGTTGGCTCGTCTGCTGTTTATTTTCCTACTTAAACTTTTACGCTCAGTGAGAGTACAGCTCGTAAAAGCCACTGACACCTGGTCGACAACGCAAACAGGAAGTCCCGCCAACAGCAGCTATCCCAGAATCTAGAGCCAAACCCGAGCCCACAATCTGCCCCAGCCGTTTCAAAGTGACGGGCTTTTGTCTTTTAGCATTGCTCAGTCCAAAATACAGTCCCTTTATAACCATCTGCCGTACATGAACTAAACTATACCACAGAAGACTTGGCAAGTCTATGGTAAAAAGTAAATAGTTAAAATGAAGTTGAAAAATGAGTTGCGTCAATGAGGCCTGTTATAACGTGGTCATTATGTTACATGCCATTCACTTCAGTGTAATATAATCTTATGTAACTTTAAATGACTGATACAAACAGATGATAATTGGCCTTTATTATTATTGTTAATTCAATAAAATAAAAAAAAAATAATTAAAAAAAAAAAAAACTATCTGTAGAATTCAGTCTATATGAACAGCCTGAGAACCACTGTTCTATAAAACTATCCCTATAAGAATAGACATCATTGAATGTAAGTTTTCAAATGCATATTTTGGGCCTTGATGGAGGTGAGAGGGGATATGGGGAGGGGCTAAGGGGAGGGGCTAGAGTCTTATTTTTGTTACTGTCTTCAGGTATTATCAATAAAAATAATGTGTAGTGCATTTTATCAAGAATGGATGGAATAATATTTTGACAGCAGTAAAACAGGCTTTTGAAAATATTACTATACTAAGAGTAAACTGTAACAACGACTTTTCAAATGGCACTGATCTGTTTTACTCTCCATGTGTTCTTAAATGTATGGGGGTATGTTGTTTGTAGAATAGTATCTGAGGGATGTGACTATGTAATATTAGTATAGTCTGTTTGTGGTCTATTAATCTACATTTAATCTACATTCCCAGTGTTTACACCGACCTGCTCAGGGATTTCAGGTGTAAAGTAGCATTCATGCTATATTCATCCTATACTAAAGTTTGCATATTTAATGTGTTGTTATTAAATGAGTGTGCATGTGCGGCCATGTTGTGTGTGTTTATTCTACTGCATAGCTCTGCACTTCACGTCTCCATCCCTCAGGCTCACGCTGTTTCAGGAGGAGGCAGTTTACACAGAAGCCTGTTGGGGCCAGTTTTATGGACATGTGCTATAAGGGCAGACTGCAATGTTAGCTCATCTTGTATTCGCCATTATTACGTCCAACTGGCATTTGGGGCTTCTGGGCTTATAAAAAACGGAATAATTCCACTCAAGACAGATGCACTATTTGCTATGTTATATGTAATCCTATTTGGGATAATAAAATTATAGTTGTTAGGGTACTTTTAAGCTGTTGTTGTACTTTTAAGCCAAGGTCAGCTCGGGGGTATGTTTTTGAACTTCAGCAGGTTAGCCAAAATACACAGACGCCTTACGCAGATAAACCAGCTCTGACCTCCCATGACCCCCGTCTGTTTTGTGTGACTCTGGATTATGTTGTCTGATCTGGACTAGAACAACACCTCCTCCATTCTTGGGAAACTGTGATAGTATAGGTAGTATATAGGTATAGGAATAGTTCAGGTAGGTTATGCAAGTAAAGAAAAACAATCCAATTTATATATTATAATTTATATATTATTATTCATATTTTAATACATGTCTATGATGCTTGCCCCTGTAATGTGTATGCTAGTTCTTCTATTCACAGACAAAATAAACAACTTTTCTTTTTTTTCTTGTATTTGTGAAAGCATACAAGACAGTGGAGCCAGTAAATTGAACCACTGCTCTACATTCAAATGGCATCGTATACTTTGTTAACAGAATTCACAGTGTGTTTGTTTTGAGTCTCTTTGCATAAAAAGGCTCCATGGCCAGTTTGAGACTTGAAGAAGAGGAGGGTGAATCAGTATATGGTATATAAGAGTGATATGGTTAGACCTGGAGCACAGATTGTATAAAGAAGTGGACTAAATGAGTGTGATGTCACCCACAGCTTTCGGCTCCAGTCAAATGAAGCTCATCGAGGCTAGAGCAGTTATAGGGGCCAATTTGGAGCCAAGTTCCATGTCTGGAATTCCAACCACGAGTGTCATAGCAACCAAAGAGCCAATCCAGAGTAAGGAAGGTAACTCCCCTTGCCACTCGCACCGCTGGTTTAGCAGGGAGCGGGTGCTTAGCAACGCTGTCACTCAAACCTATTGCTAACGCTAGACTGTTTCTGTTTCTGTGTTTTACATTATGGCCATTTTTAGTCGATTCTAACGACTGGAGACCAGAGGTTGTCTTATGAACTTCCTGTGTGGACACATAGACGAGGCCAGCCCTACTTGATTCTGTGACACTCTGTAAACACATATACCATCCCACATTAACCCGTGGCTCCTTCTAGTTATTATAAATATATAATCACTTCTCCTTCCTGCAATGGCTCTTAATACTTCATGTCTTTTCTTTGGACATTTGCCTGTGAATTTGACTGCTGGGAAATAATCATCTTTTGGATGAGCGTTTTGGCTGCGTTTCTTACACCTCTTCACTCCAGTTTGAAGTACTCTCTTTCAGTTTCACTTTTCCTCATTCCTGTTCCGTTCTAATCGTGTGTCGGCTTTTGTTCTGCAGTAAACACCTTGACAAAGTTGCCAGGTCTGAATGGCTCTGCTTCAGTTGGATCCTTGAAACAGGTGAAATACTAATAATTAGACGTTTGTTGACAGGCGTTGAAAGGAGGAGTTTTTACTGTTCCTGGATCAGAACGGTCCATTCATTATTATAATTGGTTGGGAAGAAAATGGCGTGGGCCTTTCCATGTGCACTGAAGCTTGTGGCATGTTTGAAACAGGATACGGAGCTGCTGCAGGGACTTCACAACAGAAACAGGGACTTCTAATCAATTTCCTCACTGTAAAATCCAATGGAGATTATTTTAAAAGTTTAATATTTTGCTCAAAAGGGTGTTTGCAGTTAATGATGAGGGTTAATGGTTTGCTTTCTTTTGTCTGAAAGTGAGGAAGTGCACTGTTAGCATTCTAGTGGTTAGGCTTACACTCTGGCAGCTGAAAACTGTAAAAAGTGCTTATAAGCTCATCATGCTTATCATGGTGAATAATTAGGATGTTCTGAATGCATAAGATAAGTGAGGAACAACTTTGGACCAAACTGTTTAAAATGAACTAGTTCTGTTTTTCATGTTTTAAAGTAAATATCAGGTACAACGCCATTAAAGGACCTGTGTATTTAAAATGTTTAGGCAAAATCATTTATTTTACAAGTATCTGCTTTTATATATACTATATATACAGTTTGGAGAAAAAAAGGTGTTTTCTCCCCAAAAAACAGAAGAAATAAAAGTCGTTTCACCAGTGTTTAAACTGAAGTGCTGCTATACCAAAACAGCAAAGAAAAAATAATCCAAACCCAAAACATTCTGACCCAAACTACTACAAAGAGTTGATTTTTCGTGTTACTTTTCTGAGGAGCTTTGCTGATTTCGTGAAGACGGAGCCACAGAAATACAACTGGAGCACGCCATTAGCCAAAGGGGAAATAAGTGCACATTCTTGGTGTTTACCACTTCAACAACGAGCCATTTCGGTCTCACTCAGCACTCAGAAACGCGTCTGTATGTTGTTTAACAAAGCCTCGCCTTCTCTCCGCATCTATTCATCGGCACGAAGCATGTAAAAAGTCACCCAATCTCGTCTTTCACCCAGTCCCAGTGCGGCGCCCATTGTAAACCCAACCCCTTTGTACGGCAAGCGAGACAGGTCCCAGAAAAGACAACAATATGGAGAAAGTAGAGTGGGTTAGCACAGGGGCAGTGGTACTTACAGGTACATAGTAGTAGTAGTTGTAGTAGTAGTAGTAGTAGTAGTAGTAGTAGTACCTACAGGTACATTGTAGTAGTAGTAGTGGTTGTGGGGGTGTAAAAGTGGCAGCAAGTACTTCTATTTAAGTATTATTTATTATAATTTATTATTAACAAGAGTACTGATTAAGTATATTTTTGTTGAAATATGTAAAAGTAATACATCATCTCTTAGTAGTTGTAGTTGTAGTTGTAGTAGTAGTAGTAGTAGTAGTAGTAGCAGCAGTAGTACTAGTACTAGTAGTAGTAGCTGTGGAGGTGTAAAAGTGGCAGCAAGTACTTCTGTTTAAGTACAATTTATCTTATACAATCACTACTCTTAAGGAGAGCACTGATTAAGCTTGTAGAGGCAGTACATCATCCGTTTTCTATATTTGTCTGATATAAAAAAATCAACAAGACGAATTTTCCTAACCTTGTATCAGGAAAATCCCATTATGAAATAGTTATACTATTTAAATTTTATAGAACAGTTATAAATGGTACTAGTGCTCGTAATGATAGAACTGTTTACTTCAACATGGACTTTACAGTTTGAGGAACAGTAGTAAACCCTGAGGAGGCTGTAGAAACACATACAATTACAATTATCTGTAAATTACTCCACAGATTTTGACAGAAAGACTCAAATATATAGTAAACAAATGGAGCTTGTTCACTCAGTTACATTTAAAATATATAAAAAACAATTTAACATAAAAACAACATAAATAGTGAAGGCTGTTAAGAAACGCCATGAATCGTTAACACTGCAGCTCATAATCGCAGTGGAATGGAATGTGAAAGGGTCAGAAGTGCTTGTTCTTATCAGAGATCTGGAGACTGTAGTTGTATGAGACAGACAGGAGTGCTGTGTGTGTGAGTGTGTGTGAGTGTGTGTGTGACGACATGTGTCAGTCTAAAGGCATCTCTTTATGTCTTTATGTCTCCAGACGCTGTGGAGATGTGTCGCTCCAGATTAAATCCCCTGCAGTTTGAGTCGACCCCTTCAGCCTCATGATGGACATGACCTGGATTTATTTTAATTTCAACAATTCAACAATTCATTAATATGTTTCTTGCTCTGATATTTACAGAATAACATTTGCCAGTCAATAATTTACAGACACACATATACAGCTACGTCACTCAACCAACTGATGCACATTGTCCTCCACTACCTCCACGGCAGCAGCAGAATCACCAGCCAACACAGCCTCTCCATCCTCTCCTTGTACCTCATAACCACCACTTTAAAGATTGACTTGATTTTTAGCAATTTCTTAAATCTAATAGCACTTTTCACAGTTGTGCTAAAGCAAAGCCGGTATGTCCTCCCCTGTATGTCCAGTTTTAACATTCTGTAGCATTACCTTGTTAATTTTCTGGTTTTATAGAGTGTTTAAATGTGAATGTGCCATGTGCCGTTTGTTTGTCTGAGGCTGTGACATCATTTATAAAAATTGTAAATAAAAACTAAATATTTCTTAAATCGCTTTCCCCCCGACTTACTTTCACTTTCCATCCCCATGTCACTTCACTCATCATCTTTGTCCCGTTGAAACCACCCCGTTCCTCCCTCTCCCTTCCCTCCCTCCCCCCGCCCCCTCCCTCTCCCCTGTACGGACATAATAACGCAGACAGCGTAATTCAAGTGTCTTGCATCTGTCTCTCTTTGATCAGACTGGCCCATTGTGTGGGCCTCTTAGCCTGAGTCTGGGACAGAGCTCCTGATCCGCCCCTGCCCTGGTAAAGTGAGATGTGAGCCCCTCTGTGCTCCTAGGAACACTGGGCGCTTTTGTCCCACTACGTGCATGCGCTAACGACAAGGCTAGAGTGCATTAGCTTGGTTTGCTAGCCTGCACACTAATGCGGAGACAGGTTCTACAGCAGGCTAGGGTTCACTGGGAGGAATTCTCACCAAGCTATAAGAAAAGTGAAATAGGTCACATATTAACTCAGTATTATAAATAAACATTTTAAAATATATAAAATGAATGAAAACTATTTAAATCTGTGAAACAGATGGAAGTTTTTAATTATGGGGAACAGTGGTTTATAGGGTTAACCATGCGTCTCTAAATCAGAGGGTATCCAGTTCAATTCATGCCTAGGCTAAGTCACGTCATTGCCCACAAAGACAAAGGGAGATCATCCAGGTGTACAGAATCACAAAATCTCCATATATGGTTATATACGGTTGCACATGGTCCTAGTTAACACAATTATACAACATGATTCTTTGATGTAAAACAATAGACATTCATTACATCTGGACTTCCAGCACATTCCAGGTCATATATAATTTAAAAGGATTCTGTACATGCAGTGTTCTAGTGTAACTCTGATTTATGTAATGTAAACCGAAGAACTACACTTTCTCCAACCAGGTGCCGTCAGATAGAAAGAAAAATAACCCAAAGTGAAGAACAAAGAAACACACCTCTGAGGCAGTACTTTACAGGTGACATTGAACTCAACCTTTAGAAACAGGAGCTCGAAGCTTTTGAAAATACAAACAAATGGGAAAGAACAAAGAGTAAATGCACAGGACAAATGGGAGATTATGAAACAAGATGTAGCTCAGAACATGGAAATATGTGGACGGGATGATGGAGGTATATGGTACTGTGAAACAGTAGGGAAAAATATATAGACCCTGTTTTGCAATGGTACAGACAGAGATACAAATGGAACAACATTTTGAGTTACTTTAGCTCAGGGTTAAGGCTCTATTCATCCAGATACAAAAACTAATAACTATATGTAAATGAACTTAATGCCACTAGTTTAAGGCAAAAATGTGTGTTGTGTTAAGCTCATAAAAAGTTTAAACGCATAAAAAGTTTACATAATTGGTAAGAATATAGTACAACAGGCTACAGTGCTCTAATGCCTCTCCTCACTCTTTACCTCCATTTAACACTAGTCACTTCCTGTTCAACAACAATGTAAACCAAAATAAATAAAAATATTAATCAAATAAGACATATTTAAACTCAAACACAAGTAGTTCAAACTGAGTATAAGTCTCTCATGATGATGTCAGAGAATTGGCTCAGGGCGGCGCTCTGAAAATGTTACTGAACTAAAAAAACATGAAACAGTGACCTGATGGTATTAAAAACGAATAAGTACAAGTTCTCAGGGAGCAGCTCCAGCCTCAGAGACACTTCAAAATGGAGACTCTATGGGGCTGGCTGACTTCAAAATGGAGACTTTATGGGGCTGGCTGTGCTAAAGTCTAACTGCTTCTGAAAGGTCGAGATGTTAACCGTTTGTTTCAATATTTAAAGCTGCACTGTGTAACCTTTCCTGCTTGTCTCCAAGAGTTAACACTTTTCCTAGAATGTTTCAAAGTACGGCATTACACTGTCAATCTCCTTGGAGACAAGCATGTGACACCCCCAGGCCAAGATACCCCACTCACAGTAAGAATGCATGTTTAAAAGGTATTTCTTAAATGTAATAAATATATCTGTTATAGAATAAATAAATATAGATATGTGTAATGCCATACTGTGGAACATTTCAGGCAAAGCAGGTATTTAAAAGGTATAAAGAATAAAGTGAAACTGGAAACATACATCTTCACAGTGACTCTCAACAGAGTGAATAGAATAGAGTGGACCTGGTTTGGGGAGGTGGAGGCTGGTTGAATAGAGTACCTGGTTTGGGGAGGTGTGGACCTGGTTTGGGGAGGTGGGGGCTGGTTGAATAGAGTGGACCTGTTTTGGGGAGGTGTGGACCTGGTTTGGGGAGGTGGGGGCTGGTTGAATAGAGTGGACCTGTTTTGGGGAGGTGTGGACCTGGTTTGGGGAGGTGGGGGCTGGTTGAATAGAGTGGACCTGGTTTGGGGAGGTGTGGACCTGGTTTGGGGAGGTGGGGGCTGGTTGAATAGAGTGGACCTGTTTTGGGGAGGTGTGGACCTGGTTTGGGGAGGTGGGGGCTGGTTGAATAGAGTGGACCTGTTTTGGGGAGGTGTGGACCTGGTTTGGGGGGAGAGATGTGGGCTGGTTGAAATGAGTTCACTGCGTTAAGACATTAAGTTTTATGAATTTTAAACCCCACAAGCAAGAAAAAAAAAGTTTCAAAGATGTTGCAATAGATGTAAATGTACAGTTCCAGAGGCGTTTCAGCAGCTGAAACAGGTGTCTTTGATTCAGGGGTAAATGAGACAGTGTTTATACAGAGACAGATTTGAATGGGTAAGAACATTATGAATCTTATACTGTATTACTCAGTCCTTGGAGCTGGACTCTATCCAATAATGCTGCTATTATAATTAATGATATTTTATATTTAATGCCTTTTACACTCAGTATTATGTGTTTTCCTATACACATCAAGCCTGGTTCACTGGTGCTGGCATTATAAAAATCAAGGTGACATATTATATTCAGTAGATTCCAGTGAAGGTAATTATAGACAGAATGTTGACAGCAGAATCACTGTGTCTGTTTCTTTTATTTACTTGATCATAAAAGTGGAAGCAAAACGTATTCATAGATCAGATTTTTTCCAATTGGCTTGTTACGCATTTCTTGATCGAAGGGAAACTGCAGAATTATTTGTAAATGTTGGGAGACCAATTTTCTTCAATGACAAGCAAATAATCTGGCACAATTTGAAAAGAAGGAGGAGGAGGAGAACGAGAAGGAGAAGGAAGAGATGGAAGAGAAGGAGGAGGAGGAGGAGAAGAAGATGAAGAAGGAGGACAATGAGGAGGAGAAGAAGAAGGAAGAGGAAGAGGAGGAGGACGAGGAGGAGGAGGAGGAGAAGGAGGAAAAGAAGAAGAATCAATAAGACACTGGATCAGTGTGTGGGAAGAATGTCACGCTCTGTTGTCGATAAGAGTTACGAATAAAGTTTTACAATCTCTGTGTGAGTGAATGCCAGAGCGCCATCTGTAGAGCACATTTCAAATAGTGTGAGCGTCTCTGAAGACACCTCCCACCGGACCCATCACAATATGCCTCAAATCAAGTCAAGACCCATCACAGTATGGTCCAAGTCAAGATCCTGTCACTCCAAAACAGGTTTTTGGACCAGAATGTTGTAATATCATCTACAACATTTGGGGACAGGACAAGGACACGTACATTAGCATTAGCAAAGAAGCTAATATTTAAAATGAAAGTTACTTCAGTGAATAATAATGAAAACTGCACTATGTAATTAGTAGAGTCTGCCAATGTAGAAAAACATGTGGCACCATCGGGCCAAGTTACAAGTCAGATCTGTGCATAGGCGAACCCACTCACAGTAAGAATGCATGCAACACATGTAAATTAATAAATACAATATATGTTATATGCCATACTGTGGGACATTCAAGACTGGCATCATCATCATCATCATCATCTCCATGGAGACCAGCAGGCGGTGGACTACAAAATATACATGGTTTGTCTTTATATAAAAAAGACCCAATAGTAAAAGTAATGTAAGAATCCTACATAAGTAAACGTATCAATTGTCAGAATGTACTTCAGAGTAAAAAGGGTTATGTATTTCACACATACTTTTGAATCATTTGTCACATGGGGCTGGTTTAAGGTTAGTACTTCATAAAAATGCAGCAATTGTATTATTAATATTTGAGACCTTGAACACACAGAGAATACAGCCCAGTTATTTCCACTTCCACCTGACCACATTCATTTATACAAACAAATAGTCTTTTATTCATTTTAAAGTCTATGTTTTTTTCAATAATGAACTGGATGCTGTGGTCAGAGGTTATAGATCATCTACATTCACTTTTAACACATTTATTCTAGGAGGCTTTTTCTCAGCTGTTAAGTTTTTAATGATTTTCTTCTGTTCTGATTTTTTAAATATAATTTGCTGCATGTGGTGAGATCAGCTTTGTTTACTTTGGCTTTTGCCTTTTGTAACAGACCTGGCTCCAGCTGAGGGCTGATACTGGGATAACGCTCCTCTTTCAGAACACATTATAATGTGCCAAAGAAATACATAAAAATACCATTGCATTTGGAGGAAAACAGAGTTGGCTCCATATACACTTAAAATACACTCTATATAGACTCAATGTCCACCTGTCCAACTACAAAACACTGCATCTGTGAGTCATATGGGGCTAATTTTAGTTTAGAATTTATAGGAATTAGATAAAAGGCAGATTAAGATAGAGCTGGTTTTATAACAGTATTGAGTTTAATCCCAGTGGAGGAGAAGCCAAATGGAGGTAATGTTTCCGGCCTCAGATACAAAGGACTCACCAGCCTCTTATCATTGGCCAGATACAAAAAGCTATTTTTGTTGGTTATTTAATAGATTCCATGGAGGAGGAGTAATCAAAGACAACAGTGACATATGCACATAAAGGGTTCTGTGGCAGAGCTGCAGAAACAAACACACACACAGAAGCACGCACACGCATACACACGCACACACACACATTCACACACACACACACAAACCACAACTTCCGGGATTTAAATTCTTGGTGTAATTGTGAGCAGACAGCTCTAATGCATCACAAGAGGAAGAGGGAACACGGACATAAATGAGTTTAAGATGAACTTCATCATCTTATATTTGTTTATTGACTTTAAAAAGTTTTTGTTCCATGTGTTTGAGCCAAATGCATCTTGCCCCAGTACAGATACAGTGGATAAGCAGCTCTGGAGGTTAAAATAAATCTGCTTCTTTTGTGTCAGAGAATCAGAAAGTGTGTGTTACACATAAGGTAAGTGAGAAATAACTGCAAACATTTAAAATGAACTAGTTCTGCTTTTTCATGTTTAAGATTCAAAATCAAGTACAGCACCTTTAATATTTGAAGAACTTAGGGAAATACCACAGCAGAAGTTCTGGTAAAGCAGTGGCAGTTATCTAACAATACCTTGGTAGTAGTGGCAGGAGTAATACTCATCGTAGTAGTAGTATATTATAGCAGTAGTAGTTTAGTAGTAGTAGTAGTAGTAGTAGCAGTAGCAGTAGTAATAGTAATCAGAGCCGTAAAAGTAGTAGCTGTCGAGGTAGTAGTAGTGTCTAGTAGTAGTTTAGAAGTGGTAGTAGTAGTAGTAGTAGTAGTAGTAGTAGTTGTAGTTGTAGTAGAGAAGTGGTATAGTAGTAGTAGTAGTAGTAGTAGTAGTTGTAGTTGTAGTAGCAATCAGAGCCGTGAAAGTAGTAGCAATCAGAGCCGTAAAAGTAGTAGCTGTCGAAGTATTTCTTTTGCTAGTGGATGTAGTGCTAGCAGTAATTAAAAATCCTATGCCACATTTCCCCAGAGTTTAAATGGGTTTGTATTTGTATTTTCAAGCCAAAATTTTCCAAGTTGTGGCCAAAATCTTAAGCTGAAGTTGCTCTTGGGGAAGTGGAAGTACATGTGCAGTTTTCCTGAGGCCAGAACAGAGACCGGGACAACCATGAGTAGAACTTTTTGTTCACCTTTAGCCTGGCAACTCTCTCCCCAAAGCTTAATAATTGAAGAGGCAGACACTGCTCTCCCCAGACTCTGCATCTGAGAACCAGAATACAAATTTAACAAGGCAACATGAAATCCAACGAGGAAGTTTGAAATGATACACCAAAAAGCACTCAATTGTGAAGTTCTATGCACTGGTAAAATGTCAAACTGTGGTTAAGGAGAAGAAAAGAACATGATTGAAAACAATTCTAGAGTTACCACGGGAACCAATCCTTACAACATAGATATGACTCGTAACGCGAGTGACCCAAGTCCCAGTTAATAAAATATGAGCTGGAATCGCACCACCAACCTTCAACCGGATCAATGGACAAACACTCTACCGACTGAGTCACTTTTCGTAGGTTTTTATAGGCTGGGCTCATGAGGCATGTAGGGATCTAACAACAACCGATATATTACAAGTCCCTTTGTTTAAATTCAAGCTAAAAAAAAAACAAAAAAACAGAGGGAACTACAAAAACCTTGACCCTTTGCTTCATTTCAGTAACAACAGTATGACATAACAAGTGTTATGAAGCACTTCTTTATCTTAATCTTATGATGGAATTGCACTGCCAACCTGTGGGTCAGTGGATCTGACCAGTGATGTTTATGTCGAGAGCTGTAATAAAGTTTAGATTTTTGAACCCTCCTCTGTACAAGTCCAACCAAGTCTCTTTTTATTCAGTTTATAACTTCAACCTCACCACATGTTCACTCAAAATGTCCCATCTTAAACTTTGCCCTACTTTTTCCTGGCTCGTTTTATGACACGCCATAACTTCTATATGTCCCTATTTAAATTTGAGAGGAACAGCCCTGAGTCGTTTGTGTCAATCACAGAACAGAACCTTGGCATTGGAATCCAAGGAGATCAAGAGGCCACAGACACGTTTGGCTGGTGATGGAGGGGAGTGGCGGACTAATTGCTGCTGCTGGAAATAATTATGCAAATTTAAGCTAGCTGTCAATTTCAGCGCGTTTTATCAGTGTCACTCTTGTCAAAGTCTGAAGTTGATGATCATCATTTTGTTAGTGCTCCGAGATGAGGGATGCAACTGCTAATTGAGTCAGCCATTTTGGGGCAAGATTTATACGGATCTAAACAAGGCTTTTATGTGTTTGTATTGGGAGTGGGTTTGGTTAAATCAATCAGAAAGTACGTTGTTTTTTGAATGTTTCAGCTGAAGTTCAGGAAGAGAAGAAAATAAGTTGAGTGAAAGAGGAAGAAAGAAATGGTCGTCACCTTGTCGTCTGGGGTTCAGCTCCAAACATGAATGATGCTCAGGACTCTCTCAGGTCTCCTCATGTTCTGTCTGTAAAAAAAACAACAAACAAAGTAAATTTTATGTTTTTTACACTGATTGCTACTATTTTTTTCCTTTATATTTTAATTGGGTGTATGTAGAGAAGGCATGCGGGGTTGAAGCACCATACACATGCACATAAAGTGTATGCAAGGGGCTGGAATTGCACCAACAACCTGGTTAGTATGGTTAGGGTTAGCTTAAATTGTATGCTTCATTTTTAGCGTTTGGCGCAAGACAAGACAAAAAAGTTGGGTGACATGGTGGTGGAGTGGTTGAAACATTCACCTCCCAACGGCAAGTTTCAAAGTTAGATTCCCACACTTGGCTTTCAGTGTGGATTTGCATATTCTCCCTGTGTTTTCATTTGGGATGGGATTT
>KN485042.1:0-20862 GCA_000787095.1 Periophthalmodon schlosseri
TTAACTTGAAAACTACCGCTTCCTGATATCACAAGGTGGTATTTTGAGATTTGGAGATGTAGACAGACTAATAATAAAGGGTCAAACATGTGTGAATGAAACAAAACACAACTCCAGGTATGTTTTTGAGAAGGTAACTACATTATAACATGGCTTAAAACTCACAAGAGTCAGTTTTGTGTGATATAGGGCCTTTAAACATTAGGCCAAATAGACACAGACACATTACAGAACAGCACATTGAGACAAAATGAAGGAGACTGTTTACAGCAAAAAGCACTGGTCAACAAGATAAAACAGCCCAACACAGAAGCATAAGATCATCTGTGGTGCAAGACTGATTTGTTTTCAACCAATGTGAAAAACTTTTATGAATGCCAGACAGATGTGTGTAGTACTCTGAGTTCTGGGATGGCTCTCATGGGAAGGGATCAGGAAAGGGAACGTCATGTCGAATATTTGAATCTGATTGGTCGAAGCGTCACAACAGCCTAACAAGCTGAGAAATGATCACATTTTGTTAAAGTAGACCCATATAACCCTGTTCTGCAAAATGGACTTTAGAGCTTTTACTAGTGTTATAGTTGTTTCCTTCTTTTCCCCTCTGAAGTAGTATTTAGAGTGACTCATACGTGTTTCTGTCATGTTGATCCTCCTGTAGATGCCTTGAGTTTCCTTGTGTAGGAAATGCTATAAATATAAATCCCCCATCTTGCTTTTCTCCAATTTTAATTTCTTAATAGGTGATATGCGTAGATTCTGCAGCACCGCGTAGTCATTTGGCATAAAAAATAAATTACTAAAAATAAAAAAATCTGCTGCTCACAAACATAATCTGCAGAGCATGGTCCTGCAGAGCTTCTCTTTGTTGTGATGATGCTTACGGCGACGTCAGCTCCCATTGGGCTCTGCCATTTTCCAACCTGTAAGTCAGTGGACTTGTTTCTCTTATTAAGTCGTTTTAGATTTGTCGATTTTAGTATTGCGATTTAAAATGTGCAAATTATAACATACTGATCCACGGAGGTCAGAGATTCTAACTATAGAGCAGACACAAGCGCAATAGGTCCGCTTTAAACCCAGTTCCAGACGTCTTTCTCATCCATAAATGCACAAAGCTTATTATAAAAGGAATAACAGAACAATTAGACAAACGCTCACACATTTAAATTCTTTCTGGTTGGTTTGATGTTGTGACATCTGTTGCAAGCGGATAATTAAAATAAAATGATGAGCTGAAAGAGAAGCACGTTGCAAACAAAGGACAGCAGGATGTGGGGGGTTAATGAGGCGGAGTAATTATGCACGGGAGCCTTTGACAAACACAAACCACAGCACCGCTCAGACACGGTTCCTAACCAGCGTTTAGGCAAAAAACTGGATCAAACTGGAATACAGTACTGAAAGATATGGTTAACTCCATGTACATATTAAAGGGTTTGGGTTACTTATTTATTAGTTCTTTGGGGTACTAACTGCTAACACATAACATATTTAGATATTTAGATCACCATGTTTCCTTTTATTGTTTTGAAAATGCTATATTCACAGAAAACAACGTATTAACATGTTTTATAAGTTTCACTTTCATTTTTGACGCTCTGAGTCTCCCCTCCCTTTGCTCTCAGCATTAAGTCACTCCCCCTTCAGAGCCCTATCACAGCACAATCAGCTGCATCCCACTAATGAAACTACTGCACATAACATCAGGTTTGTGAAGTTGTAGTGTACAGTTTTGTATCATGTTTTTATATTTATGGAGAATTGTCGTGTGGGAGCATGGGTGACAGTTGGGTTAAAGGCAGCGTAAAGCAAAATTCAAAGCAGAGTCTAACAAATGCGGCCTTGACCAAAATGACCGAAATGTAGATGCTATATCTCAGTTTCCTGTGATTACGAGAAATGACAACTGTTGTATGGGAAAAAGAACGTTTTGTACCTTTGGAAGAAAGTAAGCAATGTATTATATTTGTATATTGTTCACAGCCCCCTCTTTAAACATTACAGTCAAGAAGAGTTATAAAGTTATAGATTATGTTTATTCTATTTTGCACAGTGTATTATTTCACTGAAAAATGTATCTGATCATCTAAAATGTACTGTTGGTTTTGTCTTTCAAGCATGATTGGGCTTTAAAAATTGCTGATTAAATTATTATTTTACAAAATGTATTGTAATTATTTTAAACTAAAAGGTACATTATAACATTTATTGTCCCCATTATCCCCAGAGAAGGATGGGTCAAATGCAGAGGACAAATTTCCTTACGGGGACAGTGAAGTCTTACCTTAACCTTAAAAGTGCACTAAACCTTTTCTGTTGGGGCAGATTTCCCTAAAATGTTCCACCGTATGGCAGGAGATAGATACGTTTAATGCCATACTGTGGAACATTCTATGCAGCTAATCTTAATCTGCGTTAATCTTGTCTAGTGCAGCTTTAAAAAAAAATCCTATGTTATAGAGCAGCTGTCCGTTTATCATACACAAATATAGGGACGGCCTGTTACATGTCTCCACACGCCACCGACACTTTCCCCTCACTGCGTCGCCATGGAAGCGACATTCCTGTTGCCATGGAAACTGAAATAAACTTTAAACTGTTCATATTTATATCTTTTCTTTAAATAGACAAGTGCTGAATGCCTCTTCTGCGAAGCCTCTGGTCAGTTCAAAAGCAAGATTCTAGAAAGTCCTGTGTGTTAGACAGTAGAACGCAAACTTCAACACTAAATAATAAAGATTTTAAAGAAGCACTGTGTAACTTTTCAGGCGGGAGTCCATGGAGGTGTTCTCGCTTTGCCTGGAATGTTCCACACAATGGCGTTAAACTTATATCTCTGGGACAAGCAGATGATGTCACCAGGTCATGTTACAGGTCAGATCTGTGGAGAGGCGACCCCACTCGCAGTAGAAATGCCTGTTTAGTATAGTTTAAGCAATAAAAACGTCTGTAATTCAATAAAGCCATTATAGATAGGTTTAATGCCATACTGTGTAACATTCCAGGTTGGGACAAGCAGGTGATGGATGCTCTACCAGAATAAAGTTACATAGTGCAGCTTTAAAGTTGTGATGTGGTCTGACCATTATACCATTTTGAAATGTTGAAGAAAAGTCCATCTTTGTCCATGTTTTTCCATGTCTGGGCATCTGGGCAAGTGCATACTGGTTTTAGTATCCGTTAGTATCTGGGTATTGTTTATTTTGACAGACCTCGTTCTTATAATAGTTTGATCAATGTGATGTGGTTGTTATGGGTTACAGATGACATCACAGGCCAATATTCTTTAATACAGATTTTGATTCATTCATTTCATTTCATTTATTTATTTATTTCAAGCACATGTATCAAGGACACATAATGCACATTTCACATTTTTTTTCTTATTTAAGCTCGAAAAGGAGTGGGAAGTAGAAAACTTATTAAATCCCACCTCTATCTTCCATTAGGACATAAAATATAATAAAGTAAAATAAATACTTTGTTTAAGCTTCCTATTCTATTCTAAGGAGTAGACTCAAAATCAAAAGAGTGATATCACTGTCTTTCTTTAGATAACAGAATGTGATTTTTAACATTAGATCAGGTAGTTTCCATAGTGGTCCAGGGGCGTATACTAGTCTTTGTTGTCTTTTAGTTCAGATACAGCTCAAGATCATTCTAAAGCTTTTTAGGAAAGGCTCATTTCTGTCTTGTGAATGTGACTTTTTTAGTATTAGTCGATTAGTGTCTGATTTTCGATACTTTTGACAACACTGCCAGTTAGTAATGGAAATGATCAGGTTCAATATTTACGAATTTACCTTTTAGATATTTCATTGCAAAGTATAATGTAATCAGTAGGGAAATCTGTCTCGTTCTCTTGCCTCCATCTGAGAGTATGATGTCTGCAAGTCTAATAACAAGTGACGGTCTGGTGTTCTATATGAATAATTATACCTCACGTATCCATGTGCTGTATGTGTAATTGGCTGGAGTAAAGGTCAAACAGGGCTGATCTTGTGCATGTAAAAATCCATCAAAAACTCAATAATGTGATGCCCAAGTAAAGATCGTACTGGGGATTATGTCATCACCCTTCATAGAATGTTCCGTCAGCCTAATGTTAAACAATAGAGATTTTGAGATGCTAAATGCTAACTTGGAGTTCAAAAGTATCCTGGCTATAGTTTGATAAATAGATTTACCAGCAGTTTATCGTGTTGTTATTTGTTATTTATTTTGAGCAGTCATATCCACTGACCCACAGGTTGGCGGTGTGATTCAAGCTCCCACAAATGAATGTTGTCATTGTGTCCTTGGGCAAGACATTTAACCCACCTCGCCCCCAGTATCTGTGTACACTGGTGTATGAATGTGTGTGTGAATGGGTGAGTGGTTCCTTGATGTAAAGCGCTTTGAGTGCCTTGAAGGTGGAAAAGCGCTGTATAAAATGTGACCATCTTGTTTTTGCTAATGCGTCTCTATGGAGGTTTTGTGCATAAGTTCTTTGACGTTTGATCCCAAGCTCTATATCAAGAATCTTCAGCACTCTGAGTAACTTCCTCTGAGTTGACACACACAGCTCAGGTCCAGATTTTAAACATTATCAACTTGCTGGACTCCCCTCCTGCTGTGACCCGAGCCTTCACAGATCCACACACAATGACGTGTCTCTCCACAGGGATGAGTAAAGGTCATCAGCTGCTCCTCTCTTTAATGCTTCCTCACACACATACACACATACACACATACACACACATACACACACATACACACAGATATACACACGTACACACATACAGTATAAGCACACAGATACACCCACACATACGCACACATACACACAGATACACACACATACGCACAAATACACACACATATGCACATACAGTATAAGCACACAGATACACTCACCCATTCACTCACACATTCATACACCTGTGTGCACAGACACTGGGGGTGAGGTGGGTGAAGTGTCTTGCCCAAGAACACAATGATAGTATTCGTCTGTGGGAGCTCCGCCAACCTGTGGGTCAGTGGATCTTACCGCTCTACCAATAATGTTTATGCTGAGAGCGGGATTCAAACCCGCAACCTTTGGATCAGAGGATGACTCTACTCTAAGCCAAAAAAAGTTTTAGATACAAACAAAATGGATTTAAACAGCTAATTTTCAGGAGCCTGTGATCAATATGAGCATTCATGATCCTGTTTAGGTGTTTGATTTTCAACAAAAAGGTCAGAGAGACTAACTGAAAAACTGTTGGCTAATGCTAGCTAGCTTGTGACTGTAATGTTATTTGAGAGGGACTTGTTTAACAGCACAAATCAGCTCACCTGTTGTAGTTTGACCTAAGTCAGTTCTTTATGGTCAGACTGTGTTAAAACAAAGCTCAGATTTGTTGAAGTCAAACTTGAATAACAGAGCTTCAGACAGAGCAGTGCAACCAGTTAGCATCACGACCCCAAGGAATGTTGTTGACATCAGCTGCAAAGTATCAACACTGAGAGGAAATGCTATTCCTGGGTTTCAGCTTCCTGTTATTGGCAACATTTTGTGGACTTATCATTCAAAAGATAGGATAATGTTGTTTTAAATTGTTAGTTGTATGTAATACAGTATGTAACAATACATAAGATCTAATAGATATGCAAACAGCAAAGACCATACCAAATTTTGACTGATCTCTGAAGTGTTCGGCCTGGTTAGTACTTGGATGGGAGACCGCTTTGAATGCCAGATGGGGCATCAGTGGTGCTCTAGTGCATACTGTTGTTGTATCCTTAGGCAAGACACTTCCCCCACCTTGCCTAGTATTAATGTAGTGTGATAGTGGTTGGATGAGCCAATGGTGCAGATTGGCAGTCTTGGTTCGGTCAAAACAATCTTCAAAACAACACTTTCAATGTCATTTTATAAATTATATATATATCGCAGTATTTTAGATTGTCCCCATAAATATCACAAAAATTGAAGATTACGAGTCTTATGGTTGGCATTTGAATGTGTCATCTGGAGCTCAGGTGTGGAAAATGCTTTAACATGGCCCCACTGTGTCCAAAGGAAGTGACAGAGACGAGCCGCGGACAGAGAGGAGACGAGAGCTATTTATATAACCACAAGTGAGAACGGTCGGATTAGTCGTGGTTTAGTCCACATTTAGTCCTGTTTTAGTCCTGTTTTAGTCCTGGTTTAGTCCAGATTTAGTCCAGATTTAGTCCTGGTTTAGTCCTGGTTTAGTCCTGTTATTGTCCTGGTTTAGTCCTGGTTTAGTTCTGGTTCATTCTTGGTTTAGATCCTCCTTGTTTAGACAGTGTTTAATGCCACACTTCTTGGTGAACTGTGGCACTTATCTGGTGGAGGGTCTGCCAACATCTTGTCTCCATGGAGATGTTTTTGCTTTGCTTGGAAAGTCCCATAGTATGGCATTAAATTTACGTATCTTGTGTATTCATTGTCCAAATGAACCTTGAAAAACGTGCATTCTTATTGTGAGTGGGTTGCCTCTCCACAGATCTGACTTGTAACACCCGCTTGTCTCCGTGGAGATAAGTATAATGTGACACTGTGGAACATTTCAGTAACAATTTAGATGGAGACAAGCAAAGCATACCTCCACAATAGCGTATATCTTAACCTTATGGTGTGTTCAGGGGTGTTGGGTTTACATGCAAAATCTATGGGTGGACACAATGAAAAGTTACATGGTGAACCTTTAATTTTAGTCTGGAGCTGTTGTATATTTATATGAAAAGGAATGAAGTTTGAGTCCTAAAAAATAACAAATAAGATTACATAACTGTGCTATATTTTTACAAGTATGCTCAGACCAGTGTGTCTTGTTGTGTTCTGCTCGTCTCCATGGAAATGTTATTGCCCTGCCTGCAGTGGTCCAAAGAGACAAGCATGGGACAGGTATTTTTAGCAATAAAGCACCATAGACTGTGTACAGTATATAAATGGACATAGCTAACCTGCTAGACCATGCTCACAAATAGGATGTGAGCATGGGCACGCTTCCGGCTCTACTGACTGTGGCTCCGGTTCCCTTTCTTTTGAAAAACTGTGGCCCCTCTCTCTGTAACTGCTGCTGTCAGGCTCGTCATTTTAGTCTTAAAATGTTTGCATTGACCCGCTCTACATGATCCTGGTATTGTTATTTCGCTATTGTGTCCGTAACTCAAGATATGAACATTAATATGAGGCGCCCGGGTCACTCCTGCTAGCATCAGTAACAGGTTTGACTGACAGCCTTGCCAAACACCCACTCCCTGCTAAAAAAAAAAAAGCGGTGCGGGCAGGAAGGGGCGTTACCTTCAACAGCCTCGCTCCGGATTGGCTCTTTGGTTGCTATGATACTCGCGGTCGGAATTCCAAATATGGAACTCGGCTCCAAATTCGCTCCGTAACTGCTCTAGCCTCGATGAGCTCACTCACTTAGTCCACTTCTATATACAGTCTATGACCAGCACCTATAATTGAATAAACGCAAAGTAGATTAGAATAAGTGTAACGCTACACCCTGAAACATTCCGGGCAAAGCTGACATCCCTGTGATAGCTTACCTCCCACTAGAAAAGTTCCATAGTGCACGTGTAGTTCTGAAATCATCCTCTTTCTGTATTTGTTAAACTTTGTTCATGTGTAAATTGATGTGTGGTTTTCATGTGGAGGCTGAGAGGCGCACAGCTGCAGCTCCTGATCATCATCATTAAGTCCTCTGTTTCAAACGTGTAATTTCAGATCAGTGTTTCCTCGCAACTCAAAGTGATGGAGCACGTGCAAAAGCTCACACTGCAAAATAACATAACGAGGATTTAACAGGAACAAAGGAGAAAACTGCAGGTACAAGTCAGGCCAGAGGAGACAACGCTATGTGACTATGTGACTATGTGACTATAAGTGGTATATTAGGAATTATAATGAACAGTAATCAAGGCAGTGGAACAATAACGTGAAAAACTGAGGGCCAATGTTTCTACCATAGACTGTATTTATAAATGGACCTAGCTAACCTGCTAGCCGCTGCATTCCAAACAGGAAGTGATCATGGGTGTGCTTCCAGCTCCACCGATTCTGGCTCCAATTCACTTTCTATTGAAAAACTGTGGCCTCTCTCTGTAACTTTATTGCTGTCAGGCTCATCAATTTGGTCTTAAAATGTTCGTATTAACCCACTCTACATGATCCTGGTATTTTTATTTTGCTATTGCGTCTGTAAAACAAGATATGAACATTAATAACAGACAAATCAGGCACCTTCTTTCCCCGAGGTCACTCCCACTAGCGTTAGCAACAGGTTTGATCGACAGCGTTGCTAAGCACCCGCCCCCTGCTAAACCAGCGGGACTAGTTCATTTTACATAGTTTGCAGTGGTCCAAAGTTATTCCTCACTTCCCTAACGTATTCCAGGCATCCTAATTATTCACCATGATAAGTTTATAAACACTTTTCACAACTTTCAGAGGCCAGAACAGAGTTTTGCCAACAACAACAAGCATGATAACAGTGCACCACCATTACTTCCTGACTTCGCGGATGATAAAATTGCGGATGATAAAATTGCAGATGCAGACAGCACACAGCGGTCTCATTTTTACCCTGTACTTGTGCAAAACATGTTTTACTTTATTAGTCTACATGAAAATTGGGTACGCAGCCCCTTTAAGTCCTGGTTTACTCTTGTTCAGATCTGGTTTAGTCCAGATTTAGTCCTGGTTCAGTCCTAGACCTGGTGTAACTCCTCGAGAACTGGTTTAGTCATCCCTGGTCATTTTAGGATTTAGGTTTCCTGTCTCAACTAATTTTAATCCTTGTTCAGACCAGGTTAGTCCATTTTTGGCTCAGTTTTGACCTGGTTGAGTCCTGGATTCAATAAGTCCCAGTAACATATGAGTTAACCATGCCCAAAAAGCTCTAAACCAGGTCTGAGTCTTTGTTCAGACCCGGTCTTGGTTAAGAACTGGTGTAGTCTTGTTGACAAAAGGCGTAGTCCTAGTTTAATCAGTCCTGATTTAATTGTGGTTAAGTTCTTTAAGTGTGTTTTGGATTTTTCTGATTTAGTCCTGATTTATGTAGGTTCAAGTCCTGGTTTAGTTCTGTTTTGTATCTTCAGACGATGACCCTGCCCTCTGAGACCTCTTTCATCAAAGACAATAATGCAAATCTTAAATGCTGCATGAATAACACAATCTACCGACCATTCTGTGAGGACAAGAACATTACCATTACATGTATTCAGTCTTTCATCTGTGCATTTACAGTTAGGCTGCTCAGGGCACATATAAAAGGCTTTCACATTCAGACAGTATTCTTGTGTCTGGAATTTTGAAGAGTGAATTTACATGTCTTTATTTATTTAATATTCACAAACATAATGCATTATACACAAAAGTATTTTTTTGTAGCCTACATTGTATTACACAAGAAATTCTATTGTTTTTCATCAACTATTTTAATAATTAGGACTAGAATTGGAACCAACCCAAGATTAAATCAGGTCATTACAGGACTAAAAAGAGACTGACCCAGGTGGACTCAACACAGTCTAAATTCATCCTGAACCAGGACTAACTGATATCAAGACCAGGACTAAACTTGGATTAAAATATGACGACACCCTTGAGACCACTTGTAATGAGCCTAAACCAGGACTAACCCAAGACTAAACCAATAAAAAATTCAAAGACTGAATCAGGACTAAACCAGGTCTAAACTGTAACGAAATCGATATGAAACCGTATCTCAACCAGGATAAATCTCGGATCAAACCAGGACTAGGAAGAACAAGATTTAAACTATCATGTATAACTTAGGACTAAACCAGGACTAAACCAGGACTAAACCAGGACTAAACCAGGACTAAACCAGGACTAAACCAGGACTAAACCAAGACTAAATATTTTTTCACGTCTTGGCTCGTTTAACTCTAACACTGGACTAACTATAAAGAGGTTGGTTTGCTAAAAGAGGTATCCTTGACCTATCTAACTCCCCATTCAAAGCAAATTCCAAAAGGGACACAGCATTTCTAAATGGTGTGTTTTTCCACCTTCAAGGCACTCAAAGTGCTTTACATCACGGAACCACTCACCCATTCACACACCAGTGTACACAGACACTGGGGGTGAGGGGGGTTAAGTGTCTTGCCCAAGGACACAATAATAGCATTCATCTGTGGAGCTGGAATTGTACTGCCAACCTCTGGGTCAGTGGATCTCACAGCTCAACAAATGATGTTTATGTTGAGAGCAGGATTCGAACCCCCAACCTTCAGATCAATAGACAAACACACTACCAACTGAGCTCCTGTTGTTCTATAAACCGCTTTCTTCAACAATTGTTTTCACCTTAGCAACACCATGATTCTTGCGTCTCCAGGTCTGTTTGAACTGTGCATGAGTCTACCAGGCTTTAGTCTCCAGAGGGGAGTTAGTCAGAGCCATGGGAGAGACCACAGCCGAGCCGAGTGGGAGTCTGTATGAGGACCATCTGTAAGGTCTGTGCTCTGTGTCTATGTGGGCACATATGAAGAAAGCGCACCTACACTACCAGTCAAAAGTTTCCCTCTCATTCAGTGCTTTTTTCTTTATTTTTACTACTTTCTACATTTTAATTACATATGGAAGACATTAAATATATGAAGCAAGATATATGGAATTATGTAGTAAAGAAAAAAACTCTACTAAATAGTTTTCGACAAAGCAAGGGTGGCTACTTTGAGGATTTGAATATAAAATATAAAACAAAATTTTGTAGAGTTATTTGCTACATAATTCCATATATGTTACTTCATATATTTGATGTAAACAGCTATTGTTTACAGTTTCTGTATGTAGGCTAGGTCTATTGAGCTACACTAAGTGTGCACTGTGCCTGAGACATACTTAGCATAATCATTCAGCTCTTAATGGGTGCTTTCACACCTATTGGCATCCTGGCTAGCTCTATTGTTCTCTTTGTTTCCTTTCCTAGAACAGTTTACAGTTTCAGTGTAGTTAGCTTCTCCCTTCAGACAGATTCCAGTACCAGTGATCTGACCAGAACTGTTGAAGTGGCTTGGATGAGCAGCCAAACGTCTTCACTCCTACAACTTTTTGTCCAGTTGACAGATTTAACTTTTAGCTTTTACTATGGATCAGACCTGGACGACTGAGGGATTACACAGATAACTCGCCTTTATGCAATAGATAATAGTCCCTACAACTGCACATCTAAACTACTGCACATCACATCAGGTTTGTGAAGTTGTAGTGTATTGTTTTTTATATATTTATGGAGAATTGTCATGTGGGAGCATGGATGATGCAGGCTTGTAGGTGGAGCATTGGACAGAATCATACAGCTGACCACAAGGAGGGTTCGAGGGACAGGGAGAGATCACTAAATTACTCAAACATGTATGGATTACATCTAAAACATCTTCAGGCATGTTTTTGATGAGCGAACAACATTATAACATGGTAGAAAGCTCCAAAAAGTTGATTTAACACAATACCCTCTCTTTAAAAAATGCACCAAACTATCAAGTTTTTTTTTTTTTTTTTCTATACCTCTTCCCAAAAATACTTGACGTTGTGTACCCGGGAACAATAAAAAAATAATTCAACAAAAATGTCAGACAGAACCTTTGTATTTGAGGAGATAATGAGAACAAACTTACCCCCCCCATTTAAGTTATTATACTTAAGTGTCTCTTAGACTGTGAAATTGCTCTGCTCCACTTTGCTCCTCTTATGTAGTATCTTTCTGTCAGGAGTCCTCTCAGATCATCACATAAAGACGAGTGTTAAAATCAGGCGCATTTAGAAACCATTCTCACCACAGATGGGCCAATTCACCTGCCAAGCACACAGGCAAAAGGCTGAGGAGGAGGAGAACACGGAACACTAATCAGGTTAACGCTGTGCTTTTGAATGCTATTTTAGACACACGCGCCAGAGTTCATACACGGAAACAGGTGAGGGGCAAAAAAAAAAAGTGTTGAAGGCTTACAGTTCACGCTTTGTCTAGCAGTGTTTTCAAAATCCATTTGGAGTTTTTCTGATGAATTCTATGTGGGGTGAATATCTGAACCCAACATCTGCAACCCAAACTTTCAGAGTTATATAAATCACACTGGACCATGAGATTACCAATAGATTTTACATTTTGTTCATTGCAAACCACGTTATTGAGCTAAAATGTTTAAAGGGCCCATGTTATACCATTTTCTGATCAATGTTATAATGTTGTTTCCTCATCACAAACAGACCTGGAGTTGTGTTTTGTTTCATTCACACATGTTTAACACACAAACCCTGTGTATTTACTGAGTTTGTCTCGCAAACAGAAAACACTCCGTTCCACCTTGTGATGTCATGTGGTAATACAGGAAGTGCCCATTTTGAGCTTTGGAGACGTAGACAGACTAATAATAAAGGTTTACTCAAACATGTGTGAATGAAACAAAACACAACTCCAGGTATGTTTTTGAGGAGGTAAGAACATTATAACATGACTTAAAGCTCACAAGAGTCAATTTTGTGTGATATAGGACCTTTAATAATAAAAACAGGTCCATTAAGTTCCTGTTTAAATCTGCAGAACTGATAGACCCTGCTTCTTCATAGTGGCATTTTACTGTAGCCACAGCTGCTCTGGGGCAGACTGACTGAAGCAAAGCTGCTAATCTGCACCATCGGCCCCTCTGACTCACACATCACATTCATACATAGAAGCTTTTCACAGTTTCATGTATTACACTGAAACTTGTGCATTACATGTAAAACATTAGAGGATTCTTGTGAGGTTTAAGCCATGTTATAATGTTGTTACTTCCTCAAAAAGATACCATACCTGGAATTGTTTCATATTTGAGTAAACCTTTATTATTAGTCTGTCTACATCTCCAAAGCTGAAAATGCTCTGTGGAGTTAGTTTTCAAATTAACAGCTACCTTTTACCTACAGTCCAGTGAAGATTGGCTATGGCCGAAATCATCCAAATGATTCTAGTAAAGGTGTATGGAGTTTAAAAACACAGTGGAGCACTTCCTGTATTAACACATGACATCACAAGGTGGAACAGAGTGTTTTCTATTTGAGAGAAGAACTCAGCCTAAATGTGCAGGGTTTGTGTGTTAAACACGTGTGAATGAAACAAAACACAACTCCAGGTCTGTTTGTGATGAGGAAACAACATTATAACATAGATCAGAAAATAGCGTAATATGGCCCCTTTAATTCATCAGTTTATATTTATTTACATATCTTATAAAATACTATACAAGTCTGAAAGAGACACAGCAGCAAAACACGAGGGCTGTGTTTAAGTATAGACACATGTTCTGCACATAAGTGAATGCTAAAATCCCTTGTATTTTCTTTTCTCTTGGTGTCTGGAGGATTATGAGTTGTTTGAACAAAGGCTGACCTCCTCTGTCAGGAATAGGCTCATGTCACTCTCCTCCTACATGCTTCTTATATTGTCTTTAAACCACTGGCTCGCTGTATTCTTGCTGTAATAAAAAGAATCTATGAACCACACATGTTGAGCCTTATTATTTGTTTGGGATTGGCTCCACAAACTTGTTATATTAATCTCATGGTCTAAAGTCCTTTCAGACGGCAACAATCACATCTTTCGGGTTGAATAATGGCACCACTTTCAGGAGCTGTTGTGAAAAAAATATTTTCACTTTTGTTTATTTATACTGACAGAGAAGACACTGAACTTTGAGCTGGTTTTTGTTTCATGGAGAGGCCAATTTACCACTTTAAACGTGAAAAACAAAACTAGTTCATTTTAAACTGTTTGCAGTGGTCCAAAGGTATTCCTCACTTACCTTCTGAGGATCCTAATTATTCACCACGATGGGTTTATTAGTGCTTTTCACCACTTTCAGAGGCCAGAGCGGTGTTTTGTCATGACGGTAGCAACAACTAGCATGCTAACTGTGTAATTCCTGATTATCAGACGTTAAAATGGTTTATTATTACAGGCAGGCAGTACACAGCAGACTTATGTTGACCTCAGGAGCTGCTTGTACAATATATCTGGACTTTGACAAGCCAAGTTTTGTGCAGATACATGGAAAAATCAGGTACAGAGTCTTTATAAACCAAATCAACAAATCTGCACCTCCAAGTATGTTTTTGATGATGTAACAACATTATAACATGGCTTAAAGCTCACAAGAGTCAGTTTTGCGTAATATAGGACCTTTAAACTATAGGGATTCTACAGTGTTGTGATGTGATGTCATGTGAACGCAACCTATTGACAAATTTTAATGCTAAATTAACTTACTTTGTCAAAACTACTCAAATCCCCATAATATCCTAAATTCAATTTATTTTAATCCATGTTAGATCTTCCGTTTTTGCAGTGTCTTCTCCTCAAATAAAGTTACAGTACTGACTCACTTCCACAGCTAAATCAACTCAGGCTTAAAGGAGAGCTGAGTAAACACAGGCAGAAGTGGATCTGTTTATCTCGGCTTTGACACAAGGAGGAAAGTCAGACTTCACCTTCAGGGGTTTTGGATGCCTTCCTTAGACTGCATAGAACACCTCTCGTGCCCTTAAGGTCAAGTATAGTCTCTGGTTCGATTTCCAGTCTTTGTCGAGTGGAGTGTGTATGTTCTCTCTGTGTCCGAGTGGGAATCGTTACTGCTAAAGGCTAATCCTCCACTGTGCTGCAAAGATGGGTCAAATGCAGAGGACACGTTTCAGAATTCATGGGTTTAGCTCATAGACTGTATAGGAGAAGTGGACGAGGGAGTGCGATGTACGACCCATAGCGTTCGGTTGCAACCAAATGAAGTGAATTGAGGCTAGCACTTATAGCGGCTAATTTGCAACCAGAGCCCATATTTGGAAATCTGCGTGCGTAACCAAAGAGCCAATCAGGAGCGAGGTTGTCAAAGGTACACACCTCTTCTCATCCACATTGTTTTTTGGCAGGGGTTGGGCGCTTAGCAACAAAGCTGTCAATCAAACCTGTTGCTACCGCTACTGGGAGCCAACCTCAGGGAAAGACGGCACCTGATTGGTCAGTTATTGATGTTCATATCTTGATTTACAAATGAAATACCAGGATCACATTTGGTACAACTTGGCACACATGCTCACTTCTTGTTTGTAACGCTGTGGCTAGCGGGCTAGCTATGTCCATCTATATAGCTAGCAGTTATATGCTTGCAAAAACTTTTTCCCATTCAATAGAAACTATATTTTAAATTGCTCATCGCTTTGGCTACGGTCCAAAATTATTCGTCTCACACTGGGGAAATTTCAATTGAATCCCAGTTTTCTTTGTTTGAGAAGCTAACCACTCTGCCAATGTGCACCAACAACTTCAATGTTTAGGAAATGTGTCTGGAAAGTGAAGTTTTGGCATCTCTACTTTTACCTCTGCTTCCTCACTCTAGAGCCAAAATGAAATGACGGATAGAACTGTTTAGAAATTTCCTCTGCGGCGCCTATTGTGCAAGCCAGTGTGTACAAATCGATTTACAAATGAAAAACAACACATTATTCTTTTCAGCTCATTCTCTGCTGTTACATTCTGTACAGGCCTGCAGAGCTGTGCACAAAGAAATCACCTTGACTTATCATGAGGCTGGAAAGAGACGTCGTCCCTTTAGTCTAATGAAACAATGCGATGATCACTCTTGGTTAGTCCACCTACACACGTGTACTCGGTGAATCCATCACAGCACAAGTGGATCAGGGATATGACCTCGGGACGTTAAATCTAATTACAAATGTGTTTGTTTAAGATCAGTCAAATGAATGTGGTCAGAACTGCCTCCAGAGACCAGCTGGAGCCAAAGGAAACCAACAGCCAACAACCTAAACTTTGCACAGAATCTTATGGGAGTTTTTAATCAAATCTTTTGGAAATACCGTTGCCATAGCGATTAACGATTTAAAACAAAATATCCAATCTTTTGAATGGATAAGTCCTCAAAAAGTTGCATATAGCAAGCTGAACCCAATGACTAGCATTTGTTTTAGGTCTAGTATTGTTATGACACTAACAGTTTGAACTCAACCTCACTGTTAGCGTAACTACTTTCTGTCCAATTTTATCTCTATAAGGTTTTTGCTAAAATGAATAAATATTTAAAGATCAGGCAGTGGACAGGGAGCTGCGGGTGGATGTCACTGACAACATGTTAAACACTACACAAATAAAATGAATACTTCACCAGAGCACACTTCTGTGTTTAGGAAGAGAGATGTTTGTGTCTCAATGCTAAAGCTAATGCTAATTTTGAGGCCTAATAAATATTAAAAGAACAACATAAACTGAATTATTCTACATTTAAAACAACCAAGTAGTCTTTATTTTAATGAACTTTAATTTTAATAGGTTGTTTATTTTATATTTTATGCTTTTAATACAGGTTAGCATAAGCTTTGAGACACAGCAAGCTAGATAACATGCTACTGTGCACAGAGCCAATTATTAAGAAAAAGGAAGGAAACCAACAACCACCAACATAAACAGATCTAAGTTTTTGCAACTCAATTTACTAAGGAACAGGTTTGATACACAATACAGATTTTGATAGAAAAAGTATTTTTTTGGAATTGGGATGTGATGATGTCATACTCTCAGATGGGGGGGAAGAGCGAGTTTTTTCTTCATGTTGATTACATGGAATGATCTCAAATGAAATATCTAGAACGAAATAAATCTTGAACCTGATTTCTACTGGTGACTAAACCCAAGAACAATCTTTCACTCTTCATGGGTTTAGCTCATAGACTGTATAATAGAAGTGGACTGAGGGAGTGTGGCGTCACCCACAGCGTTCTAACCCGCTAGCCACTGCGTTCCAAATAGGAAATGAGCATGGCCGTGCTTCCGGCTCCATCAACACTTTCTACTGAAAAAACGTCGCCCCTCTCTCTGTAACTGCTGCTGTCAGGCTTGTCATGTTGGTCTTAAAATGTTTGTATTAACCCGTTCTACCTGATCCTGGTGTTTTTATTTCGCTGTTTTGTCTGTAAATCAAGATATGAACATTAGTAACAGACCAATGAGCTGCCCTTTTTCACCGAGGTTGTTTGACAGCCTTGCTAAGCGCCCGCCCGCACTCACTACTGATTGGCTCTTTGGTTGCTATGATACTCATGGTTGTGATTCCAAATGAATCTAGCAGTTATAGCGGCTAATAGCAACCAGGGAGCATATTTGGAAATCAGGGTGCGTAACCAAAGAGCCAATTAGGAGCGAGGTTGTTGAAGGTACACGCCTCTTCCAGTCCGTACGTTTTTCATTTGCACTTTAACAATATTCATTTTAGCTGTCCCTATCTGTATTAAATATTAGTTTTGTTAAAAGTATGTGGTCTTTTAGTAGTTTTGATGAAGATAATTGCACACCCTTTTTGACTGGCAATCCTAGTAAAGTCTATTGTTTTTAGTTTGCATATTGTTGATTTATTCCTGGTTCAGTCCTGCATGTATCAGATCTTCTAGTTCTTTCCTGGTTCAGTCCTGGTTCAGTCCTGGTTCAGTCCTGGTTCAGTCCTGGATCAGTCCTGGTTAAGTCCTGGTTTATTTTCCTAGTTTAGTCCTGGTTTTAACAATTAAGTCAGATCAGATTTTTAAAAAAAGCTACCTTATGTAAATTTCCTGGCCACCCGCTTGTCTCCATGGCGATGTTCATGCTTTACCTTGAATGTTACAGAGTATGGCATTTACTGTAGTTGTTCCTCTGTATTGATTTAGGGACTTAGTCCTCACTTGGCCCCGGTTTGTCATGGTTCAGTTCCCTAATAAAGTTCCTCATTTAGTCCTTGTTTAGTCCAGTTTTAGGCCTGGTTTAGTCTTTTCACACTATTTGTATCAGACATATAAAATTATCTTTTGAAATGGCACGACAGATGTAGAAATGCCAATCAATAATACAGAGTGCTTTCAGAATCTAATGAATATTTCATTGGACAAACCGACACAGTTTATCACTATTAGATCAATCAGCAGAACATACAGGAGGCTGGTTTCCATTGGGCAGTGAGTGTTATGTGGTCAGGAGAAAACACGCTCCTATGGCTGCTAAGTTAAAGGTGCACTCTGGAACTTTTCTGCTTGTCCAGCATTTCCAGGGAAATGTCATTGCTTTTACTTGAATGTTTCACAGCATTAAACTCATCTATCATGCTTATATTCAATTATAGTTGTATTTTTTGTTTGATGATACCTTGCATTGTCACTGTAAGTGGGGTTGCCTCCTTACAGATCTGACCTGTAACTTGGCCTGCTCACCAGCTTGTCTCCGTGGAAATAGATAAGTTTAACACTTTTCTCTGGAACATTTCAGGTAAAGCAATAGCATCTCCATGAAGACAAGAAGGTAGAGGACCCTCGTCTAGAAAAGTTACACAGTGATTCTTTATGGTTGATTTTATGCATTATTCTGACTAAGGGCCGATGACGCAAATTGTCAGCCTCACTTCCGTTAGTCTGTCCCAGGGCAGCTGTGGCTACAATAGCAGTTTACCACCGAGTCTGGAGTGGATGAATAATGCACAGAATTTTAAAATGAGTGTGAATATTTGGAAAAATAATGTAAAAAGGTAATGTTGTTATAGGACTAATGCATTATTATAACTAGATCATTTCCCATGAAACAGCATCATTACTCGGTTCATTTCATTTATTTATTTATTTATTTAGCAGATTAATGAACACATGTGTCCAGTACACTTAATGCACATTTCACATACTGGTATTTTTCTTATTTGAACTCGAAAAGGAGTGGGAAGAAGAAAACGTATTTATTCCCACCCTGTCTTCCATTAGAACATACATTAAATGCTTTGTTTAATGCATGTTCTATCTGCTTTTAAAAACATTAAAAGGTAATGGTGCACTGGTGTTGGGTAGAGATTTTACTGCAATGTTACATAGTATGGCATTAAACTTATCGCCATGAAAACAAGCAGGCAGCATCACCAGGCCAAGTTACAGGTCACTTCTGTGTGGAGTTTGCATGTTCTATCTGTGTCTGGGTGGGAATCCTTACTGCTAAAGGCTAATCCTCCACTGTGCTGCAAAGATGGGTCAAATGCAGAGGACACATTTCTTTATTAATGGGTTTAGCTCATGACTGTATAATAGAAGTGGACTGAGGGAGTGTGGCGTCACCCATAGCATTCGGTTGCAACCAAATGAGGCCAATCAAGGCTAGCTGTTATAGCGGCTAATTTGCAACCAGGGCCCATATATGGAAATCTGGGTGCGTAACCAAAGAGCCAATCAGGAACAAGGTTGTTGAAGGTACACACCTCTTCTGGTTCGCGCTGTTTTTTGTGGCAGGGGGTGGGCGCTTAGCAATGAGGCTGTCAATCAAACCGGGTCACAACTGTGGCGAGTATTCACTTAAAGCCATACATGGGACATTATAGGCAAAAAAGTTATAGTGAAAAGTTAACATAGTGCACCTTTAAAATTAAAATGACTCAGTTAGTGAAAAAGAAGCAAAGGTCCATGTTAAATCTTTAAAATCGTTACAATGACTGTAGACCAGGGAGCCTGTATAAGAACATTGGAGTGAGAGACACGATGACATTTGGAGCTCATTTTCACCTGGTTTCTTTGACGATGGAGGCGTTTCTGAAATTGGATGGATTATATCAGGCACAGGGGAGTCTAAGGGCTGAGGAGAGGTGGAGGTTTTGCCCTTTTAAGTTTAAACCGCTGGGAAATAAGAGAAAAGATTCAGACACAAAAGGATTTAATACTGTATGAGCTGCAATATAAAGTAATGTGTGGAGGAAACCAAAGAAACCAGGCCAGTTTCTACCAATCGCTAATGACTTTAAAGGAGACATCATGCCCTCTGCACCAGTTTACTCAAAGTCGTGTTTTGATTGATTCATGCATATTTGAGTAGTCCTGTATAAGTGGAAACTGTTACGGGATTAGGTTGGATTCGTTTATTTGCCATTTGTATATAAAAACTATATTGAAAGCCCCATTGAAGACCCAGGACATGTCTCTCGGCTGACCTGGGAACGTCTTGGGGTCCCACCGGAGAAGCTGGAGGAAGTGTCTGGGGTGAGGGGAGGTCCGGGAGTTCCTGCTAAGACTGCTGCCCCTGCTGATCCGGCTCTGGATAAGCTGAAGAAAATGGATAAATGGAACACTATTGCCCAAAGTGCTCCATGAGACGGTAAAAATAACCACATAGACAATAGACATTATTGTGGATGGCATATTGACACTGAAATAAACAGGCTAAACAAGATGACGTGGCTAAAACATTCAAAGTGCATTGTTCAAGTTTATAGCAGCTTGTGGGAAGAAGCTGTTAGCATAGCAAGAAGTCTTACATTTAATGGAGCAATATTGAACATTTGGTCTGCGGGATGGCCAGAGGGCTCATTTATGATCTGAAGGGCTCTGTTTAAAAGTACAGATGCACCCAGTACTGGCATCAGATATCTGCGCCGATACTGAAAAACAGCAAAATCACCTGGTTTCTTTCAGATCATGGTCCCTTTGATTACTCACATCAGATTTAGCAGTTTCCAGGTTGTTTATATCATTTTAAAGGCCCAGAAATCAGATCATAATCAGATTTTGGTGTGCATGAAAACAGAGCCACCACTTTCGATAGTGCATTGATAAAAGTTCCACAGCATCTTAGATTATTCAGTGTGACGTCATCGTTTCCAATCAGAAGGTAACATTATGAACCACAAAACTTTCCCAACAGGGGATCATTTTGTCAGATTCTGACCAAATACTTAAATATAATAATTTGAGCTGCTTTTGATTGAAATAAGGAGTCTAACATCAGGCACTTTAACACAGAAACTTTATTTTTCTGAATTGCAGTCATTTTAACTCCTGCGGACATTGTTTTTCTTGCA
>KN485042.1:20957-48588 GCA_000787095.1 Periophthalmodon schlosseri
AAGAAAATCAAGGCAAATCGTATCAGCCCCAGCAATCAGCAATCAGCAATCAGTGAGAGAACACACAGTCCAACAGAAGGAGGCCATCAGGGCCAGAGCTGCTGACGCCAACAAACAAATCTCCAATTTAACTCCTCTTTTTAAAGATGCACTGCGGAACTTCTCTGTTGCGGGATGTAACGTAGGCTGGCCTTTAGCGGTAGGATGTGAGACAGAAGACAGCAGCATGGGCGTGGTCCACAATTTTTATTTCTTTTTTCCAATAATTTACCGAAGTGCATTGTGCAATGGAGGTTTGAGGAGCAGCATCTCCTCCAGCAGCACAACATGTTTTATACTGTCCCACTAACTGGATAAAACTAGTGTTCCTTAAGAGGGGTGTTTAAAAATAACATTAGTTCTTTAAAACTCTTAAACCTCCATGAAACCAAATAAACCCATAAACCAAATAAACTTTATACATATACACACACATAAACCCTAAAACAAACACCAAATATACCCAAAACCCATAAACCCTTTAAAATGCCCAACATGCCTCCCCTACACATTCCCTGCCTTGGTCCTGCCCCGGAACCTTTTTAAGGGAACTCGTTTCACCGGGGACCCCTCTGACACCTGGACACAAGGACACAGGAGGTAAGTTAAATATTCTTAAAACACCATTCACTAAACCACTGCAAATTACACAACACACAAACACTTAAAAACATCCTTAAACAAGTATTGCACTATAATATTGCACATATCCAATTTAATTAATTATTAGCTGTTAACTTTGAATTTGTCTTTTCCCTCCAGGACACGCAGCTTCAATTAAAGTGCCACTGTGCCTCCAGATCTAAAATTGGGTAAAAGGACAGACAAGTTAAATAAACATTTTTAAATCCTTGTCTGCATTTGTCTTATTTTTAAAGTGCAAATAATGTTCAAAGTGCTGTGTGCTATTAAAGTGCAATTTAAAGTGCATATAGTGGAAGGTGTAAAGTGCTGTTACTTTTGTAACAGATGACACCTGTTTTTTGCCATAGAGATGTTATTGCTGTGCCTGGAAGGATCCACACTATGGTGTTAAATGTATCTGTTTCATCAAGCGTTTATTACATTTCTGTTGTTTTCATTGCTCAAAAAATACATTTAAAAACATGCATTGCGGTAAGCAGGCTTGCCTCTTCACAGATCTGACCTGTAACTTGGCCTGATAGTGTTGCCTGCTTGTTTCAGTGGAGAAAGATGTTTAATGCCATGCTGTGGAACATTCCAGGCAAAGAAATGTAATCTCCATGGAGACGTGGTAGACACTCCACCAGAAAGTTCATCTTTAATAGGCAACTGTTTACTGTAACTGTATTGTATGGATAATGTTGCTGAAATTTAAAGCCACAGTATGTAACTATTTAGTCAAAATAGAGCCAATTTTTTTTTTTTTTTTTTTATTTTATTTTGGTTGTTTTTATTATTTTACACTGAAAAACATACGTCCTTACCGTGAGCATGTAAATGTTGTCCCTTTCACCATAATCTTCCACAGTATTGCATAAAACTTCTCTCCATGGAGGATGTTCCAGAGTATGGCTTTAACTTTCTATTTCCATGGAACCATAGATGACAAGCAACCTCCAGAAAGTTCTGTACTGTACCTTTAACTATGTTTTCTTTCAATCCACATTCAAAACAGCTATTTAGTACGAATGAACACGACATAAGCGTGAGTTTGTGGAGACCTCACATCCCCTTTGATTATAATTATGTCTGTTTTAAACAGGACCAAAGCCTTGTCCGTATCTGCCCTGCATAAGGACCGTACTGGACAATCTCATACATTTTTAAAACTCAATTATACTTTTCCTTTCTCTCTTCCTCCAAGTTCCGTACTCCATCCAAACAGCAACAATAACAATGTTTTTTATCAACCAATACGTGCATTCACATTACAACATTCGCTTTTGTTCAAACTGACAGAGACAGGTCAGAATTCTATGATGGAATTTGCTGTTTAAAGGTCCTATGTTATGCAAAATTGACTCTTGTGAGCTTTAAGCCATGTTATAATGTTGTTACCTCATCAAAAACATATCTGGAGTTGTGTTTTATTTCATTCACACACGTTTGAGTAACCCTGCATTATTAGTCTGTCTACATCTCCAGCTCAGTGGTAGCTTTCAAGTTAACAGCTGCTTTTTACCTTTAGTTTAGTAGAGTATAGACCCCTGCCCCCATCTGACATTACGACATCATCAAATCCTAGAACGTGAATGCAGTCTATTGTGCTGATTGTTACCGTTGCGCTGTTTGGCTCTTTTATGGAATCGGAATCTTTTGTATAGGTTCATTTCAAAGAGCCTTTCAAAAGACTGGCTCTTTTTATATTTATGTATATGACAGAAGCCAATGTGAGAACTCATTTTATCTACAAACTGAGAAATGGCCAAGGCTAAGATTTCATTACATTGTTCACACTGAAAGTGGAGGTGTTGAAATAATGCATAATCAAAAAGTTCTCACTTGTTTCTGCGTTGATTTTTGTTTTGGTTCAGTATAAATCAGTGTAAAAATGCATACAATTACAAAAGATGAAGTTGTCTGTGTGGTGCCTCAGTTGTCCAGGTCTGATCCATAGCAAAAGAAAAATTCTGGACTGGACAAAACATTATTTAAGTGAAGACGTTTGGCCGCTAACTACGCTGAGGTTAACACACCTATTTGTTTACAGTTTCTGTTTGTAGGCTCGGTTTACAACAAAGCAATGTGGTCTACTCCATTCAGTGAAGACTGCAGTTAGCGTTACATTGGAGAAAACAGCCACTCCAAAAGAGAATGTACCAACACCGTCGCAAGAGCAGCTCAGGACCCCAGTCTGCTGTACATCTCCATCTCAAAGCCACTAACGACTCCTTTGAAGATAGTGAGGTACAGATCTTAGCCAAAGAAAATAAATGGTTTGAGAGGGGAGTTAAAGAGGCCATTTTTTTAGGAAAAACAATCCATCTTTGAACAGGAATGGGGGTTTAGACATGATCTGTCTCCTATCCTCAGACCCAAAGCAAAACAAGGAAAACAATAGAGCTAGCCAGTATGCTAATAGGTGTGAGAGCGCCCACTACAGTCCTGAACCATTATGCAAAACATGACTCAGGGACAGTTCACACTTAGTGCAGCTCATTAGACCTAGCCAACAAACAGAAACTGTAAACAAACGGGTGTTTTTGTTTCAGTGTAGTGAGCTCCTCCGTTCAGACAGATATAAGGCAGTGTCCAAACTGTAAACAACGGGTGTTTTTGTTTCAGTGTAGTGAGCTCCTCCGTTCAGACAGATATAAGGCAGTGTCCACCGGTAACATGACCAGAACTGAAGAAGCGGCTTGGATGAGCAGCCGGCTTCACTCTAAAACTTTTGTCCAGTTGACAGAATTGAATTTTTCTTTCGGTTTGGTTGTTTAAAAAAATGAGATTCAGTTCGACCCATTATGGAAATCAGTTGGATTAAACATAATTATTTTGGGTTTACTTGTGTACTTTCAATTCAGACAGCTTAGTCAATATAAGGATAATAGAGCCTATATATAATACAGAGCCAATACTGCAAAGCCACTGATAAGCCTCACTATGGAAACACTGCAGTTCATTTTGAATGGTCACAATTAGCTAATCATTAAAACTGCCGTAATGAAGGTAATAGTTAACACTTATAGTACTACACTTTGAACAGCCTGAACAAACTATGAGCAAAGACGTGAGTCATAATGAACACATAGTTTGCTAGTGATTCAGGCTTAGCAACTAAAATTAAAGCCCCAGTAAGCATTTTTTTTCCATTGTCTTGCCCCAGTACAGTTATATTATATAAGCAGCTTTATTGCCCAATAATCAGGAATTCACGTTAGCATGCTAGTTGCTGTTAGCGTTACAGTGACGGCAAAACTCTCCAGTGGTCTCTGAAAGTTGTGAAAAGCACTTATAAACTCATCATGGTGAATAATTAGGATGTTCAGAATGCATAAGGTAAGTGAGGAATAACTTTAGACCTCTGCAAACTATTTAAAATGAACTAGTTCTGTTTTTCACGTTTTTAACACACAAACCCTGCATATTTAGTCTGCGTTCTTCTCTCAAACAGAAAACACTCTGTTCCACCTTGTGATGTCATGTGGTAATATAGGCAGTGCTCCACTGTGTTTTTAAACTCCACACACCTTCCCTAGAATCATTTCGATCATTTCAGCCCTGGAATTACCAATCTCTACTGAACAAAAGGTAGCTGTTAACTTGAAAACTATCGCTTCATGACATCACAAGGTGGAACAGGGCATTTTGAGCTTTGGAGATGTAGACAGACTATTAATGCAAGAGTTACTCAACGTGTGTGAATGAAACAAAACACAACTCCAGGTATGTTTTTGAGGACGTAACAACATTATGGCATGGCTTAAAGCTCACAAGAGTCAATTTTGTGTAATATAGGACCTTTAATACATTTTTGTTCAGATTTCAGTCTTTTATCAAATGTGATTGCTCCAGGATGTGTTTAAAAAGCCCTGTGCTCTGATGTTGATGTGCTCGTCACTCATTCTAAATTGTAAGTTAATTCCTCTCATATATTTGTGTTAACAGACGGGAGGATGACAGCGGTTTGTCATTATTAGCAAGTGCATTGTCTTCTTCAACTGGTTTAGTCCTGGGCAGGGGGTTCGACGTGGGGATGGCAAAGGGGTCTGTTGTCCAGGGTCCCAGGGTTTTAGGGGCCCAGAATTGGACCCTCTTCTTATTAATTTATAGTAGATGTGAGGTTTTTTGCAACACCCCCAAATTTCTGTCGACACGCCTGGTCCTGGGTCAATGTCAGGGTTTAGACTTGGTTCAGACCTGGTTTTAATGTGGCTTATGATTAATTTTATTGATAGTCCCACTGAGATTAAGAATATCTGGTTTAATCCTGGTTTAGTCCTGGTTTAATCCTGGTTTAGTCCTGGTCAAGTCCTTGCCTTATCCACTATTGCAGGTCTTTACCATTTTAGTCCATGTTAAGCTCTGGTTCACCTGCTTCCTCCTCTCTCTCTACTCCTCTGTCTATTTGTCTGTCTCTTTTTTTACCTTCCTCTCTCCATCACCTCCTCTCCTTCCTTCCTCTCTCACTCCTCCCTCTCCCCCCCTTTCCCTCTCTCTCCTCCCGTCCCCCTTTCTTCTCCCCTGTCTCGCTCGCCCTCTACCCCCTCCCTCTCTCGCTCCCCTCTCTCCTTCTTTCTCTCCTCTCCCTCTGTTGCTCCCCCTCTCCCTCTCTCCTTCCTTCCTTCCTCCCTCTCTCTCTTCTCCCTCTCCCTCTCTCCTTCTACCCCCTTACCCTCTCTCTCTCCCTCCCCCTCTCTCCCTCTCTCCTTCTTCCTCTCCCCCTCTCCCTGCTCTCCCTCTCTTCTTCCTTCTCTCCTCTCCTTCCTCTCCCTCTCTCCTTCCCCCTTTCACCGGTCAATCCTTTGGACCGTAAATCTTTTGTTTGTTTCATAATCGCAGACTCCTGATTTTTCCCGTTTACAGAGAGAAGGAGGCTCTGTGGCTAATGCCGGTTGCCATGGCGTTCACTCAAAAGCTTTGGATACACTGACACATCCCACTTGTGATGTCAGCGGAGGGAGGGAGCGAGTGAGGGATCAAGGAACAGAGAGAGAGAGAGAGGGAGAGAGAGAGAGAGAGAGAGAGAGGGAGAGAGAGAGAGAGAGGGAGAGGGAGAGGGAGAGGGAGAGAGGGAAGGGGGAAAGAGGGGAGCAGAGAGAGTTAAAGGGAGAGAGAGGGAGGACAGAAAGGGAGGAGAGAGGGAGTTCGGGGAATGGATAAATTGGGATGGAGAGAGAGAGAGAGAGAGAGAGAGAAGAAAAGGGAGGAGAGGAAAAAGCGGGGAGAGAAAGAGAAGGGGTGAGAGAAGGAAAGACAAGCAAGATAAGGAGGGGGAGAGAGAGGGGCACATGAGAGAGTGTGAGAAAGGGAGAACGAGAAAGAGAGTAGAGAAGGAAAGAAAAAAGATATAGGGAGAGAGGAGAGGAGGAAAGAGAGGAGTGTGTATGTGAGAGAGAGGGGGAGAGAGAGAGGAGGGCTAGAGAGAGAGGCAGGTGAAAGAGAGTGAAAGAGAGATAGAGAGAAAGGTCCACAGACAGAGGGGGACAGAGAGAGGGAAGAGAAGGAAAAACAAGAAAACAGAGAGAAGGAGGAGAGAGGGAGGAGGTTGTTGAGAGTTCTCATTGTAAATTAATATAATTTCCACCATATGTTTTTGTATCAAGAGAAATGAAAAGGACATGTCTTCTCCATATCATCTGACTTAGTCCTGGTTTAGTCCTGGTTTAGTCCTGGTTTAGTCCTGGTTTAGTTCTGACTGTCCTTGTTAAGACCTGGTTTAGTCCTGGTGTAGACCTTTGATAGTCCTGATTAGTCCTGGTTCAGTCCTGGTTTAGTCCTAGTTTAGTCCTAATTTGGTCCTGGTTTAGTCCTTGTGATGTCAGTGTTTGGAGGAAATGGGAGGATGGAGTGATGAGTTGAGGGCAAATGAACGAGGGAATGAGTGATACGAATACGTAAAGGCAGAGAGAACAGGAGAGAGAGAGACAGAGGAGGGTACATAGTGGCTAGGGGGAACGAAAAAAGAATAAAGAGGGAGAGAGAGAAGGGGGGGGCAGAAAGGCACGAAATAGAGAGGAGGTATAGGAACAAATGAAAAAAGAGAGAGGAAAGGAGAGGAAGAGTATGAAGAGAGAAAAATAGAGAGAGAGAAGAGTAGGGGGCAGAAAGGTAAGAAAGAGAGAGGAGGTATAGGAACGAATGAAAAAAGGAAAGGAGAGGAAGAGTATAAAGAGAGAAAAATAGAGAGAGAGAGGAAGAAAGAGAGAAGAGGAGAGGAGAGAAAATAAGTAGGAAAGAGAGAGGAGGTATGTGAAAGAATGAAAAGAGAGAGTTAAGAGGGAGGAGAGAGAGGAAGAGAGAGAAAGCAAAAAGGGGAGAAAGAAGGAGAGAGAGAAGGACTAAGAGGAGCGAGAGGGGCGAGAAGAGGAGGCAAAGGGAAGAAAAGGGGAGAGAGAAGGATGAGGGGAGAGAAGGAGGAGAAGGAGGAGGAGAGAGAGAGAGAAGGAGGAGACAGAGGAGAAGAGAGAGAGGGAGGAGAGAGAGCCGAAAAAGAGAGGGAGAGAGGAGAGAGAGCAGAAAAGGGGAGGGAGGGATGGAGAGAGAAGGAGTAGAAGGAAAGAGAGGAGAGAGAGCAGAAGAGGAGAGGAGAGAGAGAGAGGAGAGAGCTCTTCCCTTTTCTGAGGGAAGAGCGATAAAGCAGAGAGAAGAGAGGGAGTAGGAGGAGAGAGAGGGAGGAGTGGATTCTGCCTGTTGCTCTTGTTAATTCACAGAGCGCCTTGAGTCAGAGCAGAGAGGCTGAGCAGAGAACAGAGACAGGAGCAGAGAAAAGAGAGTGGCACCGTTCTGCGGGAGCGACCTGCGGGAGCGTTAGGCATCACTTCATCTGTGAGTATACAAATGATTATTTATAACATGAAATATTAGTTCTTTGGTTCTAGTTTTTTTTTATTTTTTGTAGATTTTAATCGTTTTTAGTTAAGTAGTTTAACTGGATTCATCATTGCCAAATTTTTTATATATATATATAAATAATTTAATAACAATATAACAGTATAACAGTCATTTGGAGCGGCAGTAGCTCAGTTGGTAGAGTGTTTGTCCACTGATCTAAAGGTTGGCGGTTCAAATCCCATTCTCAACATAAACCTCATGGGTTGATCCACTGACCCACACTGGTTGGCAGTGTGATTCCAGCTCCCATAAATGAATGCTGTTGTTGTGTCCTTGGGCAAGACACTTTACCATTTAATCAGTTCATAATAATAATGTTTTGAGTGACGTGTGTGTGTGTGTGTGTGTGTGTGTAGTGGGTTGCTGGTTCGAGCCTCTTCCATGGAAACAGGCTGCAGTGGCATTTCTGTGTCAACTCCATCTCCCACTTTAGAGTCAGAATCATAGACACATAATTGAATTTACATTTTTCTGAACTTTTAAACAGAGGAGAGCGGCGTTACTTCCTCAAAAAGTGCCTCTAATGGGCCACATTACAGAGATGGATCTGAGAGCACTTTTATGCAGTTTGAATGTGATGCTAGTGCTTTCTAATGCTATTTAGACTCCACTGTGACTCACATCAATAATACAACAGAACATGATATCATACACTGTCTGGACAAAAATAAAACGTCTCCATGGAGATGCTTTTGCTTTGACTGGAATGTTCCACAGTATGGCATTCAACAAATCATCTTCCATCTTGCCACATCTTTACACACCATTCAGATAGTTAAGTGTGTTAAAGATGGACTGTGTAACTTTTCTGTTGGGAGTTTGCCACTTGCTTGTCTCAGTGGAGAAGTTATTGCATTGCCTGAAAGGTTCCACAGTAGCATTAAACATATCTTGAATGTATAAAATTACAGATGTTTTATTGCTAAAAAGCATGCATTTTTACATTGAGTGGGGTCGGCTCTCCACAGATATGACTTGTAACTTGTCCTGGAGGCGCCACATACTTGTCTCCATGGAGATAAATAACTTTAATGCCATACTGTGGAATATTACAAACAAAGCAAGCGTGTAGACAAGCAGGCGAGTTACTGGTCAGATCTGGGGAGAGGCCACTCGACTGTTTTTCAAGGTATTTTGTTTTGGCACTAAAACACCTGGAACTGAATAAATACAAGATACGTTTAAATGCCATACTGTGGAACATTTCAGGCAATACAACAACATAAAGATGAGCAGGTGGCAGACACCCAACAGAAAAGTTTCACAGTGCATCTTTAATATAAGTGATTATTTTAATGAAAAAATCTGCCGAAAGATGACAGTTTTGAATATGTGGCAGCGCTTTTAACCATGTTATAGTTGTTTCCTCTTCTCATTCACCCTCTCGAAGCTGTTTTTGGAGTGATTCATGTTTGAGTAATCTTTAATCGCTTATTTTCAAGACGCCATTTTGCAGATCAATCCCCGTTTTCACTGCCCCCTGTACACGCCCACACCTCTGTATTTACTTTGTTCTTTAATTTTACTTTATTAATCGGTGATATTCGCAGGATTCAGCAGTGTCACGTAGTCATTTTGGTACAAAACAAAAAAATCTGCTGCTCAGTGTGATGTGCAGCTTTCCATATTGGGCGCCCCCAGCTCCACGGCTCTTTGTTGTGATGACTTTTACGGCGACGTCAGCTCCCACTGGGCACCGCAGTTTTCTAACGCGGAAGTCAGCGGACTTGTATTTTTTATTAAGTCGTTTTCAATGAATATTGTGATTTAAAATATGCAAATTCGCGGAAGTCGCGGACTTGTATTTTTTATTAAGTCGTTTTCAATGAATATTGTGATTTAAAATATGCAAATTATAACATAATGATCCACGGGTGTCAGAGATTATAGCTATAGAGCAGACACAAGCACAATAGGACTTTTTTAATAACTAAAGCAGCCATTGTGAATTAAAGCATTTTACGTTTGTATTTTTCACTTGTTGCAGTGTGGATCTGGTCTTTTCTGTGCCATTGTCCTTATAAACGCATAACTTTTGCTTTGTTATAGCTCCCAAAAATTATTAAAAATGTAAATAAAATGTAAAAATGTGCCATAATTCCCTCTTCTTTGTCCCAGCGTTGTTCTATAGTTGGCTACAGTTATGTCAAACGCTCATGTGTCATACATCTGGAGCCGCCCTCCCCTCCTGTAATGAGACTTTCTAATGAGTTTCCTTTCTGATAATAGTATCTGTCTGTGAGGAGGTGCTAACTCATTAAAGCTGCTATTCCCAGGTGTCTCTGATGGACCCGAGTTAGACTCAAGACCCAAGAGGAGCTGTGAAGATCTGGACTGGACTTCAGGATCTGATATGGAGACACAACAGCTGGAGTAAAGTAAGGTATGTTATTCATATGTGTCAGAACCTGATTTTTACAATCTTAAAAATGTAAAACAACAACTAGCATGCTAACACGTACTTCCTGATTATCAGACAGTACCATACTTTATCATTTTATACTTAAATCCAAGCCCATTCATGGTAAGTTTTTCTGTGCAACAAAAACAACCCAAAAAAACTTCCAAAGCAAAGCAAAAAAATATGCTTTTATTTTAATGGGTTTTTTTTGGCTAAAAAAATTACATATTGTGGCTTTAATATCACATGTTGTATTGGTACATTGCCATCAAGTGCAAGGCAATGCATGTTTTAGATCTGGTTTAGTTCTTGATTAGTCCTGGTTTAGACCTGGTTTAGTCCTGGTTTAGACCTTGTTTAGTCCTGGTTTAGACCTGGTTTAGTCCTGGTGTATTTCCTTGCTGTGCTCTCTGCTGCCTCTCCTCTTCATCAGCTCAATTTCAGTTTTTTCTTTTCACTGCAGGTGAAATCGTGTCAGAAAGAAATCGTTTATTTCATTATTTCTTTTTCTTCACTTGTTTTTCATCACCTGATTTCACTCCCTCCATCTCCTCTTCCTTCTGAGACCTGCTCAGAACTTTAGGCTCTGATTTAAACGGAGGATTCTCAAACTGTGGTACCGGGTCCACTAACAGGACACGCACTGCAAAAGCCACAATCCAATATAAGTTAACATTACATGAATTAAGAAGTATTCTTAAGAAGTATTTATATTGATGTAAAGGTGTACTATGTAACTTTTCAGATGGAGGATCTGCCATCTGCTTGTCTCTATGACGATGTTATTGCTGTATAGAATGTTCCACAAAATTGACTTCTGAGAGTTGTTTCCAGTTCTCATTTACCCTCTCAAAGTTGTATTTAGAGTGATTCGTGCATGTTTGAGTAATCTTTATTCTCCTGTATTGAAGACGCCATTGCTCCGATCTACTCCCGTGTTCACCGCTACTAGCATACGCCCACTGTGACATAATACAGGTAGGATTCGACAAAAAAAAAAACTCCTGTTGCTAGCTTGATCTGCAGTTATCCATAGGAGGGGTCAAAACAAATCAGTATTAGATATTATAGATACTCCTTTATTGCAATTTAAAATGTCCAAATTATAACATAATGATCCACATGGGAGTAGATTATAACGATACAGCAGACACAAGCACACTCTTAGAACCATTTTGTTTAGGTTGTATGGGTAAAGTCGTTCATGTTTTATGTATGATTTATACCTCTGTTTGCTGTTAGCTTCAGGCAGCTGTGGGTTTGTAGTGAACCATGAAACACTCACAGAAAGTCTTTAGATATTAAGTGCACAACTCACACAGCAAAACAACTACTAGAGCCATAATGTTTTGAAATCTGAAGATTAACCTTGATATGATGAGCTCAAATGTTCTACTATGAGCAAGATTATTACATTTATTTCAATATATTTCCCACTGAGGTACACTAGCTCTAGCATCTTCTCAAAAGCAGTTCTAACTTTGACAAAAAAAGATTTGAATTATGTCTTGAGGTTAGAAATAAACCACAGGAAAAAAAAAATGAATTCATTAAAATTTTGTAATTTTTTAAAGTAGTATCTTTCGATGTGGGTCCAATAAAGTGATTATGGTTTGATTGTTTTAACCAAACTTTCATTAAAATTTGGGTTGGAGCTCTCAAACCTTTGACACCAAGTATTGCTTTGGTATTTTGAATTTCACAAGAAATTTCTCAATTTTGTGTAATATAGCACCTTTTAACCAAATATATTCACAGTTTAAGGCGTCTGATTAAGCCCTGTCTGTCTGTCCCAATATTGAACCAGCTTTGAGGGAGATCAGAGCTAAGACGGAGCAGAGCTGGAGATTCTAACAGCTTTTGTGGTTTGTGTCGATCCATGGAAACCGCCTCTTATGGTGCATTTAGAAGTGTTTAGTCAATGGAGAGAGATGGAGGGAGAGATGGAGGGAGAGAGGAGAAAGGGAGAGAGAGAGGAGAAGGAGAAAGGGGAAGAGAGAGGAGAGGAGGAGGGTGAGGTCCATTGTATCCACTGAATAATCACTGAAAACAAATGGAGGGCTGCATTTCTTTATTATGGCATGGCTGGTTTTTAGATGAAATCACAAAATTCTATATAGTGTTTTGAGTGAGATGGGAACAGGCAAAAATATCTGCTATTAAACTGCAAATGTGGTGTTTCATTTATAGAGAGTGTTTGTGTTTAGACCATGGTTTAGTCCTTGTTTAATCCTGGTTTAGATCTAGTTTAGTTCCTATTTTTATTTAGTGCTTTTCTACCTTTAAAGACACTCAAAGCGCTTTACCTCAAGGAACCACTCACCCATTCACACATACATTCATACACAACTGTACTGGGGTCACGTCAGTCACTGGGGGCGAGGGGGGTTAAGTGTCTTGTCCAAGGACACAAGGACAGCATTCATTTGTGGGAGCTAAAATCGCACCGCCAACCTGTGGATCAATGGATCTGAACAATGATGTTTATGTTGAGAGCAGGATTTGGAACTGCCAACCCTCTACTCTACCGACTGAGCTACTGTCGCCCCTTGTTTAGTCATGATGTAGACCTGGTTTAGTCCTTGTTAACTCCAGGTTTAGTCCTGGTTTAGATCTAGTTTCATCCTTTTTTAGACCAGGTTCAGTTCCTGTTTAGTCCTAGAATAACAGAACTTCTCAGTAAAAGAAATAGTAATAAAAAACATCTATCACTAAAACTATACAAGATAAGTTTAATGCCATACTGCGGAACATTCCAGGCAACGCAATAGCATTTCCATGGAGACAAGCAGGTGGCAGACCCTCTTCTCTTCGTAAGAAATGCCAAAGTCCACAAACGTTGAACCAGGTCATAATAACATCAATTTTATTTTATTTCTCCATCTACACAACAAAGTCTGCAAACACTGAACCTGCTCCTATAATAAAATAAAATAGGATGTTGTGGTGCTGTCTTAATCCCAGCAGAGGAAAACAGCAAAAATAGTCCTGTCAGATCAATCTTGAACAGTGAAGTCTTGTGGTAAAAGTCCCACCTCTTTCATACGTCTGAGTCTGAGATCCAAATTCAGAAAACCAGTGGGATTTTCAGGCATATGTGTTGTTTTTATTGTTGAACATTAAAAGCAGGAAAAATGTTCTGTGAAGGCGTTAAGTTCCTAGTCAGTTCTGTTTGTGATTCTTTGCTTTCAGGGGACTTGTTCGCATCTCGGATAGGACCAGTTTCTTTGCAGGTTTTGTTTTATGTCGGCAGTATGGATGAAGCTTGTTGGATGAGAGATAAAACGTTTTATTTTAAACTTTTTTGCCTTGATATAAAAGATAAAAGTTAAAAGTAAGGTTAGCCTTTATTTTTCTGGGAGTCCCTGCTTAGACTGCTGCCCCCACAACCTTGCCTCGGATAAGTGGAAGAAAATGGATGGTGCATGGATGGATGCATTTGACCCATCCTGGGGCAACCTGTCTGGAGCAGTGAGAACAGAGCCTCAGGACCCATCTCCAGATCTTCAGCTGGTCTTGGTCAGGACTACCTTAGCTGGAGCATTTGAAGTGTTCTGCATGTTTTGGATTCATGGGAGAAACCAGAGTGCTTTGAGGAAACCCACACAGACATAGGGAGAACATCCAAACTCGACACAAAAAAGCCTAGGCAACTCAGGAGCCGAACCCAGAACCTTCTTGCTGTGAGGCTTGAGGCATAATATGTATACTATGCATAGACTGTATAAAGAAGTGGACTAAGGGAGAGTGACGTCACCCGTAGCATCGAGGCTAGCAGTTACTGGGGCGAATTTGGAGCCGAATTCCGACCGCGAGTATCATAGCAACCAAAGAGCCAATCTGGAGTAAGATTGTTGAAGGTAATGCCTGTTCCCGTCCGCACCGCTGGTTTGGCAAGGAGTGGGCACTTAGCAACGCTGTCAATCAAACCTGAGCGACCTCGAGAAAGAAGGCAGCTGATTTATCTGTTATTAATGTTCATATCTTGAGTTACGGACACAATAGCGAAGTTTTCAAATGTAAAGTGAAGTCAGCGGAGCCGGAAGCGCACCCTTGACCACTTCCTATTTGGAACGTGGCGGCTAGCAGGTTAGCTATGTCCATTTATATATACAGTCTATGATACTATGTCACTTGTTACTGTATAAAGGACCAGGTTCCTGCTGCTGTAGTGTCCTTGGGCAAGTCACTTAACCCACCTCTCTGTGATGTTGGTGTTAGTAGAGGCTGATGGCGCAGAATGACGACAGTAGCTTACCTCTATGGTGAATAATGGAGCTGAAGGAAGAGAATCCATCATCATTATGACTAACACGGACGACAGTCTCTCTTAACCTGCTTTTAAAGTGCTTTTTTTAGCTTGCACTTTGCACAGATCTGTCCTGGATCAATGGGAGTCTTGGTTCTGTGCAAAAAAACACAACTCCAGAACTGAACCAGAGCAGCTCCAGACTGAAGCATGAGTCATGAGGCAATCTGCAACACATGCCCCACGGCTGAGCTGCGATGGCACCGGCAACCAACGCCAAAAAAGAGAGGGAGGGAGAAGGGAGGGAGAGAGAGAGGGAGGAGAGAGAGGGAGAAGGGGCTGAGCTGTGATGGCACCGGCAACCAATGCCAAAAAAGAGAGGGAGGGAGGAGGGAGAGAGGGGAGAGAGAGGGAGGAGAGAGAAGGAGAAGGGGCTGAGCTGTGATGGCACTGGCAATCAACGCCAAAAAAGAGAGGGAGGGAGGAGAGAGAGGGAGGAGAGAGGGGGAGAGAGAGAGCAGCAGGCAGTGAGGAAGAGAGAGAACAACAGAGAGGGAGAAGAGCCTGAGCTTAGGTCGCACCCACAACCACGCCAAAAAAAGAAAGGGAGGAAGGAAGGAGAGAGAGAGGGAAGCGGGAGAGGAAGAGAGAGGAGAGAGAAGGGGCAGAGCTGACATCACACCAGCAACCCTGGCCAAAAAAGAGAGGGAAGGAGGAGAAGAGACAGGGAGGAGAGAGGGGGGATGAGCTGCGATAGCACCAGCAACCATGGCCATCAAAGAGAGGGCAGAAGGGAGGGAAGGAGAGAAAGAGGAGGCAGAGGAGAAAAGAGGCAGAGGAGAGACAGGGAATAAAGGGTCTGAGCTGCGAGCACACCGGCAATCATGGCCAAAACTCTGAACAAAAAGAGAGAAGGAATGAGGGAGAAAGAATAGGATGGAGAGATAGAAAGAGAGAGATGAACTGTGGGGAAGACTGTGATGAGAAAGGGATGGGGGAGAGAGGTTGGAAGGGGAAAGAGGGGGATGAACTGTGATGGCACTAACAACCATGCTGCCACCATTCGGATTCCTGATAGACTCTCTCTGCACAGGAAAGAGAGAGAGAGAGCGAGAGAGAGAGAGAGAGAGAGAGAAAGAGAGAGAGAGTGAGACATTCATTAGCGCTAAATTAGAATTCACACAGTAACAAACCCATAATCATAAAACAGAAGGGTGAGATGGGAAAGAAAAATGATGAGACAGATCATGGGAAAGAACGAGAAGTAGACAGAGGGAGAGAGAGAGCAGGGGTGTCAAAAATCAGATACTAATCGATACTAAAACCAGAATCGAAACTAGAGCAGGTATCAATACTAAAAAAGTCACATTCACAGAACAGAAATGAATGTTTCCTGAAGTATCAGACACATAGACTAGTACACGCCCATGGACCACTATGGAACCTACTGGACGACTGAGGGATTACACAGATATAAGACACATGGGAATAGAAAAGAAACCATTTAATGTGGAAACTCACATTCTATTGTCTAAATAAAGGGTGTTTTTGATTATCATCGTGGTATCGGAATCGCTAAAAAAAGCCTGGTATAGACAAACATTACCACCAACACAAACAAATCATAGAGCTGTTGCTTTAAATCGGAAGAGGAGAGAGGGAAGAAGAGAAAGATGAAGAGGGAGAAGCAGTGGCATGACCCTATAGGAAACATAAATGGTGAAATTGAAAGAGAGTAGTTTTTGGTGGAGGGAGCGAGCAGAGGGCTGGGGACATGTGGGCGTTATAACGAACTCCACCACATGCAGCGACGATGAGAGACATTTCACATTTGTAGCAGCAGAAGAAGACGTAACAGTTTAAGCCTGAGTTTCCAATTTCACACATAAATAGTTTTGTGGATCAAATCTAAAGATAGAGTACAAGATAATAGCAATGGTTTAAGACTAAAACTATGTCTAAATGTCTTGATATTTTTTCAATTAATAAACTGAAAAGAAAAGTGAGGACAAGATCCAGCCGCCCAATGGATTTTGTATCTGATTCATAGGCTGTATATATAAATGGACATAGCTAACCTGCTAGCCGGCGCGTTCCAAATAAGAAGTGACCATGGGCGCGATTCCGGCTCCATCGACTTCAATTCCGTTCCAAATAGAAGTGACCATGGGCGCGATTCCGGCTCCATCGACTTCAATTCACTTCACACTGAAAAACTGTGGCCCCTCTCTCTGTAACTGCTGCAGTGAGCCTCGTCATTTTGATCTTAAAATATTTGTATTAACCCGCTGTACATGGTCCTGGTATTTGTATTTCGCTATTGTCTCAGTAAATCAAGATATGAACATTAATAACAGACAAATCAGGCGCCTTCTTTCCCCGAGGTAACTCCCGCTAGCGTTAGCAACAGGTTTGATTGACAGCGTTGCTAAGCGCTCTCTCTCTGCTAAACCAGTGGTGCGGGCATGAAGGGGCGTTACCTTCATCAGCGTCGCTCCAGATTGGCTCTTTGGTTGCTATGATACTCGTGGTCAGAATTCCAAATATGGAACTCAGCTGCAAATTGGCCCCTATAACTGCTCTAGCCTCGATGAGCTTCATTTGACTGGAGCCAAAACGTTGTGGTGACGTCGCACTCACATAGTCCACTTCTTTATACAGTCTATGGTCTGATTTCATGTGACCAAATGAGGTGTAAATATTAGGGCTGTATTCGACTAAAGAAATTCTTGTTGGACTAAAACGATGTGCTGTCAATCGATTGGTCAACTAAAAAGGGGCCATGGCAAAAGCTCTAAAAACTAACAAACTGCACTCATAAGACTAAACCTGCAGGGATGGTTCATGCAAAAAAGTATTAAGAAACAATGTATTTATATAAAGAGAGGTTAAACTTGTGAATCATGAGTTTAATCTGCTGTTTTACATAGAAATATCAAAACATACCAAATCTTCAGATCACTCACTTCTCCTTTCTGCTGTTGTTCCATATAAATCCTTATAACAAATTTTGGTCGACTAAGACTCCATCGACCAATTTGTCTTGGTTTAGAAAGAACCGATTCAACATTTGACCCTTGACCCTCTTTGCGTTCTCCTCAGGTGTGTGTGTGTGAGCAACGGCCGACCCCAGGTCAATCCAGTGAAGATGATGCAGTAACAATAATGCAGTGAAGATAGATAGATAGCTAAATAGACAGATAGAGAGATAGAGAGAGAGATAGATGCAGCCACAGTGAACAACAGTGAAGACAATAATGCAGTGAAGAAAGATAGATAGATAGATAGATAGATAGATAGCTAAATAGATAGATAGCTAAATAGATAGACAGATAGAGAGATAGAGATAGAGAGAGAGAGAGAGAGAGAGAGAGAGAGATGCGGACACGGTGAACAACAGCAAAGATGCTGGGGATGGGATGATATTGAAATTTTGGGTGACGATTATCATGGCCAAAATAATTGTAATTAACGATTATATCACGATAATGATTAAAGTTGTTATGGATATGAATAATTATAACTTTAACAGAGAATATTATGGATAAGCAGGGCAACTGAAGAGAATATTATGGATAAGCAGGGCCGTCAACTGAAATTTGGAGGCCCAGGGTAATAAGCCTCACATGGCCCCCCTATAATACAAATTAGTAGGAAGAGGGTCCAATTCTGGGCCCCTAAGACCCTGGGGCCCCAGATAACAGACCCCTTTGTCCCCCCCGTTGACTCCCCTGTGGATAAGTCGTTTTTTTCTGCACATTCTGGTGATATAATGGTGATCATCTTTGTTGGTGACTATCACGATTATATAAAATGTCCCACAAATGATTATTGTCGACCCTTTTTATCACGATAAACGATATTATTGTTTATTGTCCCATCCCTAGAAGATGCAGTGAACATGGAGTAGTGAACAGTCCAGTGAGCATGGAGCAGTGAAGATGCAGTGAAGATGACTCTGCTGGCTGGAGAGGGCTCTGAGTATGACTTCAGTGCTGTGAGCTGTGCGTCAGACCCGCCCCCTCTCCATGAGCTCGAGCCTCAGAAGGGAGTGTACTACAGACGGGCCCGGCTCGCTCCTCAGCTCTGCACAGGTACAGTCTGAGAAATCTGCAATGTCTTTCTATCTTTAGTCTTTATTTGTCAGGGACCATGTACAAATTCATTAATCTTACAAAAGAAAAGATGATTTGTACCAGATTTAGCTACTTCTACTTTCCATCTACCGTCCCTGGGCGGGGGAACACACATTAAAACATTAGCAGTAAAATACAATAAAATGTCCCCCCAATACATGATGTTTCCTACAGTCAATACCAATGTAAAAAATCATTATGTGCAGGTTTTTACAGTGAAACAGAACAGTGCAAATGAACTAGACTGATGTTGACACATTTGATTATCTAAAATGTACTTTTGCAAATTTCTAGTAAAATATTCAAATCTACAGGCAATTTCAGCCTGTCAGGAGCTTCCACTGTCTGATGGTTTGAAAAGAAAAGGCCGACTGAGCAAAGGCCGAGGATCTTTTTGGAACTATGCAATGTGGGTTCACACCAAGTGGATCGGGGAGTTTGTTCGGAACAAAGTTTAATACATTTTTTCAATGTGGGTGGAGCTGCATTATTAATAATACCAAGTGGACGGGGAGTTTGTTCGGAACAAAGTTTAATACATTTTTTCAATGTGGGTGGAGCTGCATTATTAATAATTTTGAATACGTTTCTTGGATTTGAATACAAAATTAAATAGTCAAAACTGAACATTTTTGTAAAGTTTAGGCTCCCTCTTCAGCTCTCTGCCCTCCCGCTGTCATTTTGTTATTATCTATGAACCTCCTCTGTGTTTTTAATGTTCCTAAACCATAACCAAGCCAATTCATGTTGATACTGTTTTGCCTGGAATTTCATCTATCATGAATTCATTTAACACTTGTTTTTATTGCCAACAAAATACCTTGAAATCATGCATTCTTACTTTAAGCTAGTGCGCCACTCCACAGATCAGACCTGTGACTTGGCCTGGTGACTTCACCTGCTAATCTCAGTGGTGATATATAAGTGTAATATTCTAGGCAAAGCGGTAACATCTCTATGGAGACAAGCAGGTTCACGGTGAAGCCTCCACCAGAAAAGTTACACGGTACAGCTTTAACAAAGTAGCTAATCGACTTAAGCTCTAGCAGCCATGGTGTTTTAGTTTAGTCCAGTTGCTTGTGGCCAAAGAGGAAGTTTTTGTCTCCTCTGTTGTGTTAACTTGGTCAACCTTAGCACTGAATGTAAAAACGTATTCAACAAACCAGAGTTTCCATAATCTCTTACCTATCTGCTCGTTGATGTGGTCAAATACTTTTTAAACTAATAACAAACTACAATCCTCCTCTCTTCCGTTGTAGACCTCCCTCTCTCCAGTGCTCGCCGGCTCTACGCCATCATAAACGTGGGCGGGCTGCGGTACCAGCTGCCCTGGACCACTCTGGAGGATTTCCCCCTGTCTCGCCTGGGCCAGCTCCGGCTCTGCAGCAGCTTCGATGACATCATGCAAATCTGCGACGACTACGACGTCACTCACAACGAATTCTTCTTCGACCGCAGCCCGTGCGCCTTCCGCACCATCCTGGCGTTCCTACGGGCGGGAAAACTGCGGGCTGTGCGGGACATGTGCGCGCTTTCGTTCAGGGAGGAGCTGCTGTATTGGGGCGTTCCCGAAGACAACCTGGAGTGGTGTTGTAGGCGTAGATTGGTGCAACGAGTGGAGGAGTTTGAAGCTTTGGAGAGGGCGGAGGAGGAGGAGATGTTGGAGGAGATGTTGGACACGGAGAGCAGAGAGGGTCCAAAGGAGACGAGGGTGAACAGGTGCATGGGTCAGCTGAGGGACATGGTGGAGCGGCCGCATTCGGGGCTGCCGGGGAAGATCTTCGCCTGTTTGTCGGTGCTGTTTGTGACGATCACCGCGGTAACACTGTCCATCAGCACCATGCCCGCGCTGAGGGAGGAAGAGGAGGAGGTGAGTGTAGAGGAAGGGTGGGAAAAACGAATATCTACATGAGTTAAAAGTGCACTATGAAACTTTTCAGGTGGACAATCTGCCACCTGCTTGTTTCCTTGGAGATGTTATTGCTTTGCCTGGAATGTCCCGCAGTATGGCATTAAACTTCTTCAATTCAGGTGTTTTGTTGCTTAAAAACAAAAACAAAAAAATAAACCTTGAAAACTTGCTTACCTCTGTACAGATCTAACCTGTAACTTGGTCTGTGGCGTCACATGCTTCTCTCCATAGATGGATAACTTTGCCATACCGTGAAACATTCCAGGCAAAGCAACATCTCCGTAGAGACAAACAGATGATGGACGCTCCACCAGAAAGGTTACAGACAGTTACACAAAGGGGCTGTAGCAATTTTTTTTCTTGATGTCAGTTTTTGTACTTGTGAAAATCCCTACACTGGTTGAGCCTTATACCAAAATGATGGTTTTTAGGCATCATCCCTGCTTGCGGTTTTAATTTCTTGTTACATTGCGTTCTTGAAAGCTTTATACATTTAGCTTGGATTTTTTGTATTACTTTATACTCCAGATTCTAGGTATTTCTTTTAGTACAACTTAAAGGGCTCTTATTACGCTATTTTCTGATCTGTTTTAATGTTTCCTCGTCAAAAACATGGACACCTGGAGTTGTGTTTTGTTTCATTCACACATGTTTAACACACAAACCCTGCATATTTAGACTGAGTTCTTCTCACAAATAGAAAACACTTTGTTCCAATTTGTGATGTCATGTGGTAACATCAGGAAATGCTCCACTGTATTTTTAAACTCCATACATTTTCACTCTAATCATTTGGATGATTTCAGCTCTGGAATTGCCCATCTCTACTGAACTAAAGGTAAAAGGAGCTGTTAACTTGAAAACCACCACTACATGACATCACAAGGTGGAACAGAGCGTTTTGAGCTTTGAGGATGTAGCCGTAGTAAATAATGCGGGATTACTCAAACATATGTGAATGAAACAAAACACAACTCAACGTATGTTTTCAAGGAGGTAACAGCATTGTAACATGACTAAAAGCTCACAAGAACCCACAAGAATTTTGTGTAATATAGGACCTTTAAATGTATATGTAGAGAATATACGTACAGCCCTTTCTCCGTCACGCGTTATGTTTATGCACATCGCCACCAGAGGGCGACAGGAAGCCCCTGTGTTGAAATCCAAAAGTCCTGTGAGATAAAAAACAAATCTTGTTAATGCTCCACTTCTGCGCTGATTCATGGAGAGACCTGGGTCAGAAAGAAGAGCCGACTATAAAAAGACAAGGAACTTAATTATTAACTTAATTAGGCCTTCTGAAGCACGTGCCAATTAAGAAAGCACAAGTCCAGGTATGTTTTAGACGACGATACAACATGATTAAGCCGTTTTAATTTCTTTTGTCACTTGAAATGACACAAAAATAAGAAAACAGCCTCTCGGGTTTTGATAAAAGATTATAAACTTGTCAAAAGTAGCCTAGCGCATCTGACACACGCCGACAGTAGATTTTTGTTTTGTAAATTTTTAGTATATCTTTTTATACTCAGTGGTTCAGCAAGTTGTGTCAAACTAACTGCCTGCTTCTAATAAGAGTGGGATGTTCCTTTCAACCAAAATGAATGTAATTTGCATGTCAAAAGTACGAAGAACAAAAAATTCATTATGGCATATTACAATGGCATTGTGCGCCAATAGATTCTATCATTTCTGTCTATAATGTGTTTACATCGACGACTAAAATGAAACTGTCTAAATTCAAAAGGCGAACTGACTTGAAAAGCTCTAATTAAAACTGTAGGGGCTCGTCTTGTCGCGCATGTTGTGTTCACGGGGGAGAGAGGCGGTCGCGTTAAAAGGCTTCAAACAGCGCTTTTATGTCAATTTTATAAACCAGTAACGACACCGACAACATTACCATAAGAATAACTCAGCAAATACACTATAATTTGCACGTTTTGTCCAGTATTTCTTAGTTTTACCGTCTCATCTAAGGCTCTTGAATGTGATTGGACGAGGGAGTGCCACGTGACCCGGAAATGCTACCGCGCTCTACCAAGTTGCCTTAAACTCAAAAATAGCGCTTTTTTCGGTCAGTTCATTAATTCCAGAAGGGCGCATCCGAATTATTATGTTCTTTCCTTTACAGCAATTACATTGAAACGACTAAATTAAGTGTTTTAATTTTTACGTATTTTGCACCGTGACTGAGCTCAGTATGGCGGAAAAAGGCTTCAGACAATCTAAGTGTCTTGAGTTATCGCTTCTCGGCCTTTTGGCTAAGATCAAGTGTAGTATCTGTTCTTATCAGTTTAATATCTGATACGTCCCCTACCCGGGGACCATATATTAAATTGATTTTTGGAACAGGGAGATGGAATAGGGGCTTGCTCCGTCCACTCCACGCATCGACCTGGTATTGCAGTATCTCCAGGAACGGTGCACCCCCCTCTACTGGTGAAAATGGAAAATATTAACGAACTTACGATTTATCGAATTTTAGAACATGGAAAACACGCACGTTAAAGACTCATTTTTTCCGGATTTAATATAGTTTGTCAAAGTATTATTATTCGAAGTGTGTTATTCGACTTACTCCTTTTAACACGTTACGGTTTATCTGAACATATCCATAATGATTTCATTTAAAGTATCAGCTGCGGCCCTAGTGACCACTTACAGCTCCTTCATAGGATCCGACTCTTTTGGATCCGTACTATTTATATATATGACAGAAGCTAATGTGAGAGCTCCATTCATCTATTGTCTTCCGCTTATCCGGAACCGGGTCGCGGGGGCAGCAGTTTAAGCAGGGACTCCCAGACTTCCACACCCCAGACACTCCTCCAGCTCCTCCGGTGGGATCCCAAGGCGCAGGCCAGCCAGAGACATAGTCCCTCCAGCGTGTTCTGGGTCTTCCCTGGGGCCTCCGTCTGTTGGGACATGCCCGGAACACCTCCCCAGGGAGGCGTCCAGGGGGCATCCGGAACAGATGCCCGAGCCACCTCAGCTGGCTCCTCTCGACGTGGAGGGGCAGGGGCTCTACTCCAAGCTCCTCGGGTCAGGAGGAGCAGTGCAGTTTTCGTCCTGGGTCGTGGAACACTGGAGCAGCCCTATACTCTCCATCGGGTGCTCGAGGGTTCATGGGAATTTGTCCAGCCAGTGTGTTTTGTGGACCTGGAGAAGGCATTCGACCGTGTCCCTCGTGGTGTCCTTTGGGGGGTGCTCTGGGAGTATGGGGTTCGGGGCCCTTTGCTAAGGGCTGTCCGGTCCGGCCGGTGAGCTGTGTTCACATTGCCGGCAGTAGGTCAGACCTGTTCCCGGTGTATGTTGGACTCCACCAGGGCTGCCCTTTGTCATGTGAGAACTCATTTTATACTAATTAAATTTAATCTAATCACAGAGAGGATCAACCAAGATTCAGATGTGTTTAAAATGATTCAAAGTGGGAGTGAGTTTACCCTTTGGAATGATGGAATTCTAAATAAAATGCACTACAATAATAATATTTTTAAAACTAACCATTATTATGCTGTCAAATGTGTTTTTTGTGCACAAAGCTCCCACTCGTGTTGCCTGCTCTGCTTCTGTGATGCTTCTTGTGTTGGTTCAGTGTTAATCAGTGTGAAAATGCATACAGATTCGGCTCTTTAAAAAAATCCGAATCCAACGGTTCACGTTAAGGAACCGTTCAAAAGAGCCGTCTCATTCACGAACGTCACATCACTAACGTTGCGAATTACCACATTACTGCATTATGTGTTAAGTTAAATAATTACTTATAATGAATTCACCTCATGTATTTGCTTCAGGTGTTATTCAGATTACGTTTACAGATTTACATACTTTGTCACAGATTAAATTTACAAATTTGAGGACAGAAACTAGCCTATTTTTGAATCCTTTGTAATAGAGAAGCAAATTAACTGACATTTCTACCCCGAAAATTCAAAATTGTCGCTTATTTTCTTTGCTAGTATTGACTTCAGACCATAAACATTTAGATCAGATGTCAGTTAATCAGTGAAAATGTGTTATGATTCCAGAATTTTGAACATTCTGATGATTTTTTTGATTTAATGTGGTACTGCGGCCCCAAAATCTACTTTGAAGTGTGGATCTGTGTCTCCCTCTAGTGGCCGGACACTGACACTGACACTCCAGTTGTTGAGAGTCGTTTTTCAAACCAAGTGAAGTACAGTTTGAATTAGCTTTTTGCACGTTATGATTTTATAGTGATTTTTATTTTTGTTTTCATTTTATTTATGCTACACAGGTAATATCAAATCAATTGGCCTCCTGCTTGTCTCCATGGAAACGCTTTTCTTTTGGCTACAGTATTCCATAGTTTGGCATAAAACTTATCTCCATCTCTAGTTTTAAATTTCTATTTCTATACAATCATGCAGGTGACATGCCACCTCCAGAAAATACACGGTGTTGCTTTAAAGGTACAGTATGCACAACATTTCCATGGAAACAAGCCAGAGTCAGGTTTGTGGTAGATGCAAACCTGCTCGGAGTAAAGACGCTTATTTTTTAGTGCAATAAAAACAACCAAAATGAAAAAAAACAAAAAGATTTAAATGGTTTTTGGTCCAATCTTTCATTAAAAAGTTACATACTATGGCTTTAAGTGCTTTATTCTTGCTCCTCTCTCTCTCTCTCTTTCTCAGGGCACATGTTCGCAGCGCTGTTATAACATCTTCATCGTAGAGACCGTCTGCGTTGCCTGGTTTTCCCTGGAATTTTCTCTGCGTTTCATTCAGGACCGGAGCAAACTGTCTTTCCTCCGACAGCCCCTGAACCTCATCGACCTAGTGGCCATCCTGCCGTACTACATCTCCCTCCTGGTCGACAGCTCGCAGGGCTCGGGCGGCTCTGGGAACTCGTATTTGGACAAGGTCGGTCTAGTCCTCCGGGTTCTCCGAGCTCTCCGGATCTTGTACGTGATGCGTTTGGCACGTCACTCCCTCGGACTTCAAACTCTGGGACTTACCGCTCGCCGTTGTACCAGGGAATTCGGTTTACTTCTCCTGTTCCTGTGCGTAGCCATCGCTCTCTACTCCCCTCTCCTCTTCCTCATTGAAAACGAAATGTCATCCGCGCAGGAATTCAGCAGCATTCCGGCTACGTACTGGTGGGCAGTGATCACCATGACGACGGTGGGATACGGGGACATGGTGCCGCGCAGTATTCCGGGGCAGGTGGTCGCGCTCAGTAGCATCCTGAGCGGGATTCTTCTCATGGCGTTCCCGGTTACCTCCATCTTCCACACCTTCTCGCGCTCGTATCTGGAGTTGAAGGAGGAACAGCAGAGGGCGCTGCACAGGCGGACGCGGTTCCTCTTGCGTGGGCGCATGGCGGGACTCGGGAGCGACTTGTCTCTGGAGAGCGACGTGTTGTTTCCGCTGCGGCCCGTGGAGAGTAGAGACATGTGACCAAAACACAATGACAAAAGAGATTATACACACATATATATTATAGAGACTATACAGCTCACAGAAAGGACCTGTTTAAAATGTCCAGGGATAAAGCCGTGATGTGTAGCTTTAAAAAAATGTTATTGTTCAAATCTGAATCAGTTAAAGTGGGACTAAACACCTAGACTCCGCCCATCCACATTTTAAAGCGGAACTAACGTTAACACTAAATCTACTATTTTGCTACTAAACTGTGTGATGTTTTATAGTGTTGTTTACTATTCCTAGTCCTTTTTTGCAATTCTAGTGAAAACCAGGTGAATTTGCGGCTTTATGAGTCAAAAAAGCACCAAGCGCTACGTGACATCACCCAGAACTGCCCTAATTACAGCCAGGTGTTTCTGATTACAAACACCTGCTGCAGGGGCGGAGTTTGAAGTGTGGATACCTGTTAGACCAATCACACTGTTCCTTATAGGTCCCCCACTCTCCCCTTTAGTCCTCCAGGTACCGCCCAGTTTAGCAGCTCTATTTGCAATATGCCTGTGGGCGGAGTTTAGGTGTTTAGTTCCATTTAAACAGACCTGTTAAACTGGGCAGTGCCTGGAGGACTAAAGGGGAGAGTGAGGGGGGAGGAGGGGCGGGGTCTGGGGGTACAAGGAACAGTGTGATTGCTCTAACAGGGATCCACACTTCAAACTCCGCCCCTGCAGCCAGGTGTTTGTGATCTGTAATCAGGGCAGTCTTGTGTGATGTCACCAACTACTGGAAATTGCAGAGACCACTGAAGGCAGCACAGACTTTACCTAGTTTGCACTGAAATTGCTGTTAAAATAACTAGAAACAGTAGGCCATACTATTAGAACAACATGTACAAAAAAAGTTGATTACTCTACTACTACATATTCAGAATACTAATTGTATTACTTGTATTCTGGAACAGTTACTCTTCCATTTGGTGATATTCAGAATATTTAAAAAATCAAATGAATTACTGGGTTTCAGACGACACCACAGGATTCTATAGGCCGATAATATTTAACACAGATAGAGGGGGCAGCTAAAATGAATGTCGTTAAAATGCAGATCTTTGTTTTTATTGATATTAATAGAAATGATCAGGTTCAACATTTGTGCTTTGACCTTTTGGATATTTCATGACAAAGTACAGCGTAATCAATGGGGAAATCTGGTTCTTTCCCCCCATCTGGGAGTATAACGTCATCACTTTCTAGAATCTGAAAACCACCAATACATTGTGGTACTACTTGATTATGCAAAACAACAAGAACTTATGGTAAGTCCAAGTGCAATTTTTCTCAGTAAGAAATACAGTACAACAAACATACGTCTGTTTTAGCCCCGTTGTCACAAAAGCATGTAACTTTTGTCAGTGAACCCTGAGGTTTTGAGTCCTCCTCAGACTTAAATATATCTGTGGACTCGACTCACAACTCAGCTGTTCACCCGACTTTAATGGAACCTGCTTCTGCCTTTGTCCTCTGGGTTTATTTCAACTAAAGTGAATCTTTTGCTCACTCAGGCATCCACAGACCTGCACTCTGGATCTACAAGCCTTAGATATTTTCCTTTTTGAAAACTGCAGAATTTTGTGTAACTGTCCAAACTGTTTTGTTTATAATGTTAAAATATAATGTTAAATTATGTTTCTATTTCGTTTTTTGATTTATTTAAAGTGGATTAAACAAAAAATGTTGATCTGGTCATTTTTGTGTTGTCTTCTCTTATATGAACACGAGGGGGCAGCATCGTGTCACTTAAAGACAGGGTGAGTTTCCATCACCATTTTTACATGGTAAACTGCGTATAACAGTGGAGTGTATAATTAATGTATTTAATGTAAAGATGAGGACTAAACCATGGACTGAATCAGGACTAAACTAGGACTAAACTAGGACTAAACCAAGACTAAACCAGGACTAAACCAGGACTAAACCAGGACTAAAC
>KN485043.1:3079-34831 GCA_000787095.1 Periophthalmodon schlosseri
GTCACCTAGGAAAAATTGTATAATATTTGTTACAAATTGTGCAATGCATTATTCTAGGTCTGCAAATATGATTATATTAGTTCACAGATTCGCAAACTGGTACACGTACTACTGGTGGTATGAGAGCTCATGCAGGTGGTCGGTGGATTCCTCTGTAGTTCAGTTATTTGCTGAATTTAGAGACTATGCACATTTTTGTCCTCCTTTGGTTTGGTCCTTGTTAAGTGTAAATAGTGTAATATATGACTACACTAGTCCTACACCAATTTAGACCTCAAATAGTCCTGTTTTAGACCCGGTTTAGATTTGGTGGAACTTGTAAAGCCAAATGTTTCCTTGGTGTGAAAAGTTTGAGAAACTCCAAGTACCACCTCTTAGTACTCAACTAGTTATAATTGTTTCAGGAGTCACCTAATAGAATGAAGTTAGAAGCTGTCAGTGTAATTTGACATCTATCTGGGTAAAAATATATTTACACTAGATCGAAAATTTTTGACAATAACACAATGTTTACTCTTGATTTACTTTTTTCATTTTATACCGCTTTTGGCCCGTCTTTTAGAGTCTACACGGTAAAGATAACAACATATTGAGATGAGAAAACTTTTGTTGCAAATTTCTGTACATTTGTGTGTATCCATCTCTAGAGTTCAAAACACTGGCCCGCACCTCTTTACAAAGTCGTTCATAAAACATGAATAGTGTATAATATAATACCTGGGTGGTGTGAGTGAGCCATGGAGCTGTTGTCCAGTTGCAGGTAGGAGCTGTATGGACTCTGTAGGATCCTGTGTTTGAATCTGTCCACGTACTCCTGCTCCTCCTTCTGCGTGTGAGCCGACAGCACCTCTTTGGTCAGACCCACAAACCGGCGCTCCTCTGCGGCCGTGGAGGGGGCGGGGCGAGCGGCGGGCGGAGCCGTCTCTGTCGGCTCACTGCCCATTGGTGCGTCCTCCAGAGCTGTGGCTTCTGTGGGCGGAGCCAGATGATACAAGTGTTACAACTAGAGATGTAACGATATCCAAATTTCATGGAATGATATTTTCACAATTTATTGAGATATTTTGAATGAACTGCTTTGGTGTTAAAGCAGTGCTCTGATTGGCTGTGGTTGGCCGGTCCAAGCGCCAAAGGGTTTGAGAGATCAAAGAGTGAGTTAGTAGACGGCTCCATTTCAGCCCAGACAGATTTAAATAACTACTTCCTCAAAAAGGACCATGGTCTATGGTCCTCATGTTTTTTTTGCTGTTGTTGCTGCAATAAAACAACACATCTTGTGTGAAGCAGGTGACCCGGTGTGGTTTCTTTCACATACATTTGTCACTCGCTGACAGGGGCTACAAACAAGACCGTTAGCTTCCTTCACATATGTTAATGTTTGATCTAGTCCTTACAAAGTGATGAAAAACCTACCTATCTTTAGGTTTCTAAATCCATAGTAAGGCTCACACATTTATCTCATTATGTTTACAAGTGAAAAGATCACAAGATGATAATAAAATGCATTTACAAAATAATGTTACATGTTTGTGTAAACATAACCAAATTACACTGTTCTATTTCTATGTTGAGTCATTAGTCTGTATGAATGAATGGACCATTTTTTTGCTAGTGCCAAAAAATATCGTGATTGGATATCAACAGATACTGATCTGTTTCATCGGTATTGACCGATATCAATACAGATTCATCATACATCCCTAGAAAAAAATATACATATATACAGAAATGAGGTGCCCTATTTTGTATAAGGTAGTTTGTAGGGATGAACCAATCTAGCTTTTTCAGTTTTACGGTAATGATGTCTAACAGATACCTGGTTACTTTGCTTAAAACTACTTCAACAAGCTTTATAAAAGATAATTATTCATACACCTATTACAGTAACAGCAGCAAAACAATAGAACCAACAGAATCCAGCAAGTTTCTTTTATAAACTTTACATTAAGGTATCGCATGTCAATATTTACTGGGTTGAAGTTGATTAGTTTGATTAACACAAACATATTTTTACCAAAGTATCGGATCAGTAGAGGAATACAAGGAATCAATACATGATCCATTATATTTTCTAGTATCTGCCCTGATATCAATACTGATGATAGTACTGACCTGACTCTGGCTGGGGAACATGGACTATAGTGCTGCTGTAAGAGCACTGGCTGGTCACGGACACCACACTCATGGCTTTAGTGGAGAGAGTGAGATCTGTGAGAGGAGCGCCCACTACTGCTGCGGCGGAGGGAGTGACCGAAACGCCAGAGTCCAGGACCACTAAGAGGAGGTGTAACGGGGTGGAGAGGAAGGGAGGAAGAGAAAGAAAATTGGATTATTAAAGATAGAGGTCACAATGTCAATTTATTTTAACAATAATCGTAACAAAAAAAGTGATTGAAATACACAGGAAGAAAATCTGCCATGCCACTGCTAAAAATGTAGGTAAAATCTCCAAGTAGCTGTACCCGATTTTTGTAATGTAGTGTATTGTAAAAAGCAGCTCTGATGGCAGAAATGAAACCACCATGTGCCGTCTCCATCCAATTATAAAGAGTTTTATCCTCTGAACCAGGAAGTGCACTGTTGGCATGCTAATGTTAGGATTACTGTAATGACAAAACGCTAAGCCGACCTCTGTGTTTTTAAAACTGCTTTTCACACCTTTCAAACACACTTTATAAGCAAGTTTATGTTTTTAAGACAGTAAATATCATGTACGGCATCTTCAGCTATTAATTTCAGTCACATACACATGAGGGCGAACTACTGTAGTCACAGCTGCCATGGGGCAAGATGACAGACACATGGCTTCTCTCCACCTGTGTGAATCAGTCAGTGAGACTGTGAGTGTAGGTGGTCGAAGAGTGTGAATGTGTGCTGCCAATTCTGCCACATTTCTTTGTCATTTTAACTAATGGTGGTGACATTTAACAACAGTTTTCTCTCCTGCCAACGGATTCGAAGAAAAATTAGGATCCTCGCCACAGCAAGTAACTACTCTAAACTAAATTATAGTTGTAAGTTTCCTCTTAATAGGCTCCATTTTGAAGACTTTCAATCATGCTAAATGTACATCTCAACTATTCATGGGTTTGTTACCGTCAGAGGAGGCCTGAGCGGTGTCAGCTGTTCCTATAGGTTTGTCGTCTTCTGAAGTTGAGGAGGACGAAGAGCCTAAAGAATTTGATTCATTCTTTCTTTTCAGTGCAGATCCAGTACAGCTCTCCAGATATCTACAAACAGTAACATTAAGTTTAGGGAAAAGGATAAAGAAGAGAGGGTCAGACGGAGCAGGGGGTCAGACGGAGCAGGGGGTCAGACGGAGCAGGGGGTCAGACGGAGCAGGGGGTCAGACGGAGCAGAGGAGGGTTAAGTATTGACCTGATGATGTTGTCCACACAGTTGATCTGTTGGTAGGAGGGGATGTGAGCCTGTTTCCTTCCCTCCTCTGGATCTCTCACTTCAGCATTTGATGCAGCAGGAGGCAAATTTGCTGTGGAGAAAATAATTAAGGTTACAATTACCAAAAATTACAGAGTCAAAACCAGGTTTAGTTCATGTTTGTGTTTGGATCAGGTCAGGTTTAGGTCAGTTCCTGGTTAAGTACTGATCCAGTCATAGTCCAATTCTACTTCAGTACTGATTCACACCTTTAGGTATTAGATATTTTTGCTTTAAAGTCACATTTTGTAATTAGATTGGCTGACCTGGACCTGTTGTATTCTCAAATAAGACCACTACCGTCTGACAGTGTGGTGAGGGGTGAACAGATTTCACATCTCCCATCTACTGGTGAAAAAATGTAATAAATTCACTGATGCCAACTTTAAAAAAGACTTGGAAATACAAACTTTTTATATTAAAGATAAGCAGATGGCGGACCCTCCATCATTATTGTCCATTTGCAATATGCACATTTGTCAGCACTTTTGTTCCATCATGAAAAATGTATTTCTCTTAATACAGAGTCTGTATGTTTAGTACCTGTGGCTGGTTTCCCGAGGACCGTGACTTTATGGGTTGAGTCAAAATAGGCCTGCTGCCCCCAGTTCTTCACCCGGTTCACATCTGCACACAGCTGCTGCAACGTCATCTACAGGAGACAGAGGGACACGGGGGGTTAAAGTCTAAAAAGTAACAGGCTTCAATAGCAATTAACTGTGTTATGACATTCATAAGTCACTGTATTGTAGCATTGCTCATTTATACATTTGGCACTTAATTATTCCGGTATATTTTCTACACCAAAGATTATTTTGAGTCAGTGTAATTTCTGGAATATTGTGCTCCTTATGTAATCCGAGTCTCACCGGCTCCCTGTGTGAGTCCTCCCACAGGTTTCCGTTGCTGTCGCTGGAAGACGCCACGCTGATGTAATGTTCATGAGAGCCGTTACTGCCCAGGCTGCCGTATCCACTCGAGCCGTTATTGTGCACAGGCTGAAGAGGAGAGAGAGAGGGGGAATTTTAAAGGAATATTCAGATAAAAGATGATATGAAGAGATGTCTAACAATGTAAATTTAATAAAAAAATTTGTGCAAGAGATGAACTGTTTGTGTACATAAAAATAAATATTACCTGTAGAAAGAGCTTGTAGATCTTGGCCTGGAGGTCTTTGATTTCTTCATAAGGGACCAGATCATCATTTGTACGAGCAGCAAACACATCTTCGTTCAAGGGACTCCTACAAGTTAGAAAAGAAGCATTTAATAAAATAAAAAAACAACAGACTATTCACAGATGGGTGGTGTGTCTGGCTCAAGGACACAACAGCAGTAAGCAGGGATTGAACAACCAATTTTCTGGTTAGAGGGCAAATGCACAGCCAACTACTTCTTTAAAAAAATGCTTAGAACAGCACAGAAAGCACAGCACACCTTTTAAATTATTAAAAAAAAAGTTTAGTATAGTGAGCTGGTACAGTAAAATTGTATTTGAGTAAATTTTCTGTCTGATATTGTCTTTTTTTTGTCAAACATTCCTCATCTGGACCCATTCAAAAATGAACAAACAACCAGAAGAGGGCAGTCCTGATATTTTTGTTTTTTTTTGGTTGATGAAATCTTACTATACTAAATTGATTTGTCAAAAATGTTTTCAACCCCACCACCTTCAGTTATGCTTTTGATGAAGGAACATCATTAGAACATATTAACAAGTGAAAAATATAGCTGCGGTGCTTACGTTCGGACTTTGTGGCGTCCGATGATGAAGGCGACCTTGCGGCTCCAGGGGTTGATGAAGCTGGACCAGCTGGTGTCCAGAGTCACGTAGTCTCCGTTCTGACATCGCAGACGCACAGGGGAGTGCTCGAAGGGAGGCTGCCCCGCGTACTTCAGCACTGTGCGGGTGAGACGAGGGATTACGTTTACAAATTAACAATATATGAAAGTAAAAACAAGGTACAGTGCCTTTAAAATGTCATTAAAGCAGCCTCAAGGAGAGAAACTGCAGGTCAATAGGAAAAAAACTTAAAAATAAGGCATTTTATGCATCAGCAGCCAAAACAGCCAAACAGCCAAACTTGACCATTTTTGGGACATTCAATACCTGGGGAAGGTCAGAGGGACCGAAACGTTTGGAGTTAAAACTGTAATAAATCAGACTTTGAATTAGATATAAAAAAAATCTAAATCTTGTTAAGTACAAGGCTGGAAATTTTGGTTTATGTAGGTGCTACTTTAAGAGGTGATCCTCATGTCCCTATGGGGAGAAAAACTCATTTTGAGAAAACGGCCTGTGTAGTTACAGTGTCCCTCTATGGCTGCAAGTTGATTAAATTAAATATTAAAACATCTTTCAGTGCAGAGTGGATCATTTTGTTGTTTCCACATAAAAGCTTATAGGCCAAGAGACCAAACTGACCAAATAACAAAACATACAAAAAAAAAACAAAAAAACAAAAAAACAAGTTTTGGTTGTAGTGTCTTCCATTAAAAAAGGTGAAAAACAGAACTAGTTCATCTTAAACAGTTTGCAGCAATCCAGCGTTATTCCTCATTTTATAAACTCTAGGAATGAGTTAACTTTCAGAGGTCAGAGCAGTGCTGTCCTCACATTATAATTATAAAGCATTTTATCACAGATGATAAAATGCTTTATAATTACGCAGCAGTCTTATTTTGACCCAAAGGTTTAAGATTTAGTTTTTTTAAATGCCTTAAAAGGATACTTTCACACTTACACACCAAATCACAGTGTGGACCAATAACTTGCAACCGACTGATTATTGAAATAATAGTCAACTAACTTCAGGATAAACAACAACAAATAAAACGTGCTTGTACCTTTTCGGTGCATGGACAGCATGAGTGGGCGGTCGTCAGGGTGGATACAGGTGAGCAGAGACGTCCCGATCAGATCCTGAGGCAGGTAACCCAACAACGGCACCGCCCTGAAAGGAAAGGAGGAAAAATAAATGAATATTAGTTAATAATCAATAAATATAATCAAACTGTTTAAGTCTACTGCAGCACTGACCGGTCGTCCACCTCCAGGAACACACAGCCGGGGGAGTGAGTTGTGGTGAAAATTCTCTTGTCCATTGGGATACGAGGAGCTGAAACACAGTATTATTTCTATTAAGGTTTTTGATGAAGTGAAATGTTAAATGTTACTTTCCTAATAATTTTGAATGTTTACTTCGTCTGCTTGTCTGTTATTGGCCAATGACGCTTTCAAGCCTGGGCAGTAACGGCTCTCATGAACATTACATCAGTGTGGCGTCTTTCAGGTTAACCAATACAAAGTTATAAAATCAGTGGGTCTGTTGGCCGGTCTCACCTTCATATCCAGAGATGATTCTTTCAGCCAGAGCCAAGCAGCACGGCTCCTCCTCCTCCTCCCCCCCGGTCCCCTGCACCTTCAGCAGGTACGGAGTGATTCTGAATGGGTTGTACCGCATCTCCCCCTCACGATCCTTCCCTCCTCTGGAACACACAGAAAACAAACAAAACGTGGTTTGAAAAAAAATTATATAAAAACTAAAAACTTCTTGCAAAGGATCACGGTCAGTGTTTTTTAACAACTGGACAAACGGCGGACACGGATTTAAGACAAATCAGGAGGCAGGAACAGCTCAACTCTAAATCATATCAGTTGGTGTAAGCATTTTACATACAATAAATGTAACAATTATTTGAAGAATTTAGATTTTTAGGCTCCATTTTATTTCTCGTGCGACTGTGCTCAGCTGCTCTGAGCAAAACGTCTACAGAATTTCCTTTCGTCTTATTAAAATACGCCGATTTACTGAAGTGGGATTTTGAACCAAATAAACCCCGGCTTCACATGGTCCAGACATGAGCCACGATGCATCTGTAATGGAGAGGGCTGAGTCAGAGCAAATCGCACGTCTGTGTAGGAGCCAGAACACTGCAGATACTGACACCGCACACTGTTTTAGACAACACCAAGGCTCCAGAGTGGGAGAGACTGGATCCAAAATTTGGTCTTAAGTTTCCCTTGGGGGCCCACATCCTCATCACATCCCTTCTCATGTGTCCCCTCTCCTCATTATAAGCAGGGATTAAATATAAAACACACTTGCTTGCACACAATGCTTTCTCTTTTTAGTAATCAATTAAAACAATCATTTATTAACTTGGACCGGTCTGGTCAGAGGTGAGGCAAAGACAAGTTGCTGAAGCCAGTGCGCTCAGGTGGCTGGTAAACACAGAGCTAAATGCGCCGCAGAGCTCATGCGTTTGTCTCATTCACAAATGGATGTATTTAAACACACTGAAGGATCTGTAGGTTTGATGAGTCTCTTTAACAAGGTAGCTACTTAAATGAAGTAGCCGCTGCATGAGGTGAAAAAAAGAAAATCTCGATGCAAAAGACGTCAAAGATCAGCTATTGAAACTGAAAGTACAGTTTGCTATGGCACGTGCAGAGTGAGATCTCTTAAAAAGATCCTTAAAAGCACAGACATCTCACTCTGACTAGTGTTTGAAGCCAATATTTATTTCATAGTAGTCAATTTGAGTTTACGTTAAATCTGAATTAGTTAGCTTGTTAGAATCTGAAGACTTTTATTGCCATTGTCAGTGAACACAACTCACAAACTAGGAACTTTCTTCGGTGATATAGAAAAAGCAAATTCTTAAAGTTGTTTATTTGATCAAACATTAACACCTGCAGTATGACAATGACAAGTTTTATATAATTAAAGAAAAACATATTCAAAGAGAGAATGAAATGTATATGCAGGTAAAAGTACCAATTATATTGCCTCAACAATAAGGGCTAAATGATTTAAGTTAAGGACGTTATATAAGCGGTGGGTTCTGGGGCACCCATAACAAAAATCTTATTCACACTGGTGAGCACAACTCAAACCGTTCGTCTGGAGCCCTGAATACGCTGTTTAAATGTTCCTTTTGTGCCAGTTTAATTACCTCATCTTATGGAATGTAAAAAGAATTTATAAATAGTAATAGGTTACATAACTAAAGGGTTTTTTGTTTCTTGAAAAGTCAGACTTGTCATATGTGCTCTGGGCTGTAAAGTTACCCAACTGTCAATTACACCATAGTTACTCTGAGCCATAAAGCCTTGTGTAAATGGCAATTTGTTTAATGACCAATCTTTTTCATGTAATAAAATTTGGAGTCAAACTGAGACTGCTCTCTGCCTGTTCTATGACAATTATAGAACATTTTGTCAATGAAATAGGAAGTAACGCTTGGCTGATGTTGGCAGGCTAGTTGTTGTTAGCGTGACCGTGAGAGCAAAACTCCGCTCTGGCCTCTGAAAGATGTGAAAAACGTTTATGCATTCAGAGCATCCGAATCATTCACCATGATGAGTTTATAAGGTTAGTGAGGACCCCTGCAAACTGCTAAAATAAATTAGTTCAGTTTTTCATGCTTTTAAGACTTTAACAATGTAAGCAACTGTACACGATTAAAACAGCACAATATTATATTATATTTTTAAATAAATATACCTACGTTTCACTTGTCCAACGAGGCTATAGAAGTGAAAATGCTCTGAGCCAAAATGCAAAACCACCCCATCTGTCGGCTAAGCTCTGCCTATAGCTACTGTCAATGATCCATGAATACATTACAATACACTACAAACAGCAAATACTGCAGTTACTTAATATAATGCCCCCTTTAAACAAACACAATATCATTTCTATTGTATTTTATTGTAGACGAAGCCTGCTAACCCTGCAGTTTAGACCTGTGTTCTAAAATGCATGAGATTCTTGTATTAGTTTAGCAGTTCATATTTCAGTTTTTCAAGTGTTAATGCTTCAAGACGTTTTTAAAGTGCTCTGTGAACTGAATTTTGATTTGGAAAGGCAATCGCAAGGCTTCAAAATAAGAAAACTTGCACTGGTCAGGCCTACAATACATTAAACAGTCAATATAACACATTTTATCTCCATTTTGCATGCATACTGTTGTTTTACTACCAGTACTTCATAGTATTACATTGCACAATATCACCAAAAAGCCAATTCCAGTTTGCTGATTTTGTTCACTGACAATAATAGTATTACATAGAAGATCTCAGAATAGGAAGAGATGAGTTTTGCCTCATTTCACAACCACTGCAGCTTGAGCACTTGTAACACATTAGTTTCAATCAACATTTGACCAGCTCAGTAATTATATCTAATCTAGCTACAAACATCCAATAGCACACCTCAGCTGTGGCTAAGGTTCAAACTAGGACCTGGTTTGTAGAATAGAGCTGAACAAATTTATAAAAACATGGAATTGTCATTAATTTGATTTGCAATTTTGTTTTTCCAAATTAAGATTCAGTTACCGGGTACATTTTAAACACGTCATAAGTTTTTTTGCCTCTTTACCTCATAAACTGATTTCATTTGCGTTGAATGTGAAAGAATTATGCAAAAGACAAGAAGGAAAGATTAAAAACATTTAAAATACTTCACAGAAATGAGGCTTTCCAAACAACAAACTTGTTACCAAAAGCATTGAAACAGATACAGAAATGTAGATTTTGATCATGCAGCCCTGGGATTGTACCTTTACAATAATCTATCTGCAAAAGTCAATACCTGACACAGAAAAGGACTCACCTGATTCTGCAGAAGAAGGACTTGACCTGAGCACAGTCGAACAGGACTCCAGCTGCCGACACAAACACAAGAGGAGTGAGCAACAAGACCAATGTTCAAATGAGGCAAAACATAAGATCACGTTGTACACTCTCCATGAGGGATGTCAAGTCGAATTTGGTTAAAAATATAAAATTGTAAAAACTAAAATAATAATTGTGGCAAATTTAGAAGGAAATTTAAGTAAGTTAATCTATACAAAATATAAATGTGACAAAACTGACCACTTAAAAAAAACATACAACTTTTTACTTTAGAAAGTACTGTATTTTCCGGACTATAAGTCGCACTTTTCTTCATAGTTTGGCCGGGGGTGCGACTTATATAATTTCACATCAAGTCGCAATTTCACATTCTTTGTTATTCTAGGCTTGTACCAGGATCTACTATGTTTCATCTACCTCTGGAGTCGGTGGAGTTGTTCAGAAGTGACACAGAGGATGAAGAATTGAATGGATTTAGTGATTTGGAGTGAGATCGAGAGTAAACTTGTTAGCTTGTTTTTTATGCTTTAGTCTGATTAACTTTTAATACACCAGACACGTGTTCAGTTTGTTGTCTATGCTTCATGTAGCTGAATAAATATAAATGTGTTACGTTAGCGTGATGTACTGATATTCAGCCTGTTGTTCTCTATTTTATTGTTATTATTATAACTTGCCGTTAAAGATAAAATGTCTGGTCTTGGTCTCGGATTTTGTAAAATAAATTTCCCCCAAAAATGCGACTTATATGTTTTTTCTTCATTATTATGCATTTTTGGGATGCGACTTAATGTTTTTTCTTCATTATTATGCATTTTTGGGCTGGTGCGACTTATACTCCAGATCGACTTATAGTCCAGAAAATACGGTAACCATGTTTATCTTGCAGAAAGTTTCATTTTATAGACAATGTGAATGAAAGAAACTTAAGGATTTCATGTTATTTGGTGTCAATAATAGTGAATAAATTGATAAATTACGATGTTCCTTCTCAATAGTCGTAACACTGCAGTTAAATGGTGGAGAACAGGGATGTCACATGTATCAAATTGTGGACAGAATGAGCACATTACACGCTGCCTTATAACGTGCATTGAAATGATGTAATGCCCAGATCAATTTCTGAGTTCTGAGACACTAAACTGAGCTAAATTGGTCACAAATTACCATCAAATTGAAAATGGCTTCTAGACGGGAGTCGAAATATCGATTTCAAAAACAGTGTCCAGATGACTGCCTGACTATGTGTTAAACTTAGAAATGTAGTTTGAAAGCTGGACTCTTTCACAGCTCAATTGCAGAATTTATTTAATCTAGTCAAACTGGACTTTTGAGCTTTTTATACCTCCACCTCTTTCTTTACCCTCCCACCCCCTCACACTCACCTTCATCACATCCTCACACACTCACCTTCATCACATCCTCACACACTCACCTTCATCACATCCTCACACACTCACCTTCATCACATCCTCCACACTCCCCCTCTCGCGCTCACACACTCCCCCTCTCGCGCTCACACACTCCCCCTCTCGCGCTCACACACTCCCCCTCTCGCGCTCACACACTCCCCCTCTCGCGCTCACACACTCCCCCTCTCGCGCTCACACACTCCCCCTCTCGCGCTCACACACTCCCCCTCTCGCGCTCACACACTCCCCCTCTCGCGCTCACACACTCCCCCTCTCGCGCTCACACACTCCCCCTCTCGCGCTCACACACTCCCCCTCTCGCGCTCACACACTCCCCCTCTCGCGCTCACACACTCCCCCTCTCGCGCTCACACACTCCCCCTCTCGCGCTCACACACTCCCCCTCTCGCGCTCACACACTCCCCCTCTCGCGCTCACACACTCCCCCTCTCGCGCTCACACACTCCCCCTCTCGCGCTCACACACTCCCCCTCTCGCGCTCACACACTCCCCCTCTCGCGCTCACACACTCCCCCTCTCGCGCTCACACCCCTCCCCCTTCCCCCTCACACACTCCCCCTCTTACACTCCCCCTCTTACACTCCCTCTCTCGCTCACCCTTACTTGCCCACACTCTTACCCTCCCCCTTGCTCTCTCTCTCTCACTCCCCCTCCCCCTCTGTCCCCCTCCCTCTCACACTCGCTACCCCTCACCTGTATGAGAGTTGCTCCACGGTGGCAGGTGTGGCTGGGCCGTGTGAGAGTAGAACACATTCACGTCCTGATGGAAAAGCAGCTCCACAAACTTCGCCGACTCCAGGAACTTCCTCTTGCAGCAAAGGATGCTGGGAGCCTGCTCTGAGGCGTAGAGGACACGGCACGTGGCCAGAGAGAAGACCACCACGAACGAGTCCTGGGGGGAAGCAATAGAGACGCGCACGCACCAATCACACAGCGGGGCAGGCTCTCACACACTATACACTGCAGTTAAAGTAAATGAGTAATATGGATACGAACAAGAGACCACGGGCAAATGCTGCAGTACCATGGACGACCTACAGGTGTACAATTTGGCTAATGGACTGTTCCCTGCAAATAACAAATTATCCTGCATATATAGAAAAATCTTCTTGTACATGTAGTTCAGACCCATAAAAATATGTTCTGGAATTAATTCGAATGTACTCTATTATCAACTTATTATTCAATTTCAGTCAGATTTTTCTGTATTCTGGAATGGTGATTGCCATTAGATTTGCGATGATTTTTTTCCCCCCTAAATCGTGCAGCCGTACTGTACCAGAAGCGGGTGGCCCTTCCAGGTAACTCCCCAAATTATACATATAATTTCACGTTTATTAAAATCGGAAAACATGAAATAAGCAGCCTATTAAAATTCAAATTAATTAAAATAAAAACTACCCAATTATGTTTATATGTAGAATACTTCAGTTTGTGGTGTTTTAATATTTATTATACCTCAAAATTAGCATTAGCGTTAGCATTGAGACACAAACATCTCTCTTTCTAAACACAGAAGTATCCGCCGGCGAAGTATTCATTTTATTTGTGTAGTGTTTAACATGTTGTCAGTGACATCCACCCATAGCTCCTTGTCCACTGCCTGATCTTTAAATATTTATTCATTTTAGCGTGACTCGGCAAAAACCTCAAAGAGATACAATTGGACAGGATGTAGTGACGCCAACAGTGAGGTTGCCGGGCGCCATTGTCCAACATTCACAATAATTCGCTCTGAGCACAAAGTTTTAAGAAAGACGTTTCATATCAGTGAGTCCAATTTCGTTACATGTTTTTGCAACAGATCCCACTTGGACAATGCGTGACTATAATACTGACATCCTGATTGGGTCATGTGTGTTTATATGGGAGCGGCTGTCAAACATAAATACAGTCTCGCAGTGGCCTCTTGTTTTGTATATCCAAATAGAGCTGTAACTAAGTATATAAGTAAACTACCGTATTTTCTGGAGTATAAGTCGCACCAGCCAAAAAATGCATAATAATGAAGAAAAAAACATATATTTCACATATAAATTGCATCTGAGTATAAGTCACACCCCTGGCCAAACTATGAAAAAAGTGCGACTTATAGTCCGGGAAAATACGGTACATCAGCTCAACTCTTATGTTTACTTGTAGAGTTGATATTTGTTGATTTTGTACCGTGTTCTTCAAAGTGTGTTCAGATGTGACCCTCTCCAGCTCCTCCAGAGTACACACTGTGGCCATCTGCCTCTCGTCCTGACCGTTACGCATCAGCAGCTTGTAGTACTCGCTGTTGGCTAGAGAAACAAGAGAGGAGACTTATTTTATCACAAAGCATTTAAGTAGCTGACAGACTACTGTTTAGAACCACCATGTTTTTCCAACTTCCAAAAAGGGAGTATATTAAAGCCTCCACCTTTATGGTTTTTTTGCCTCTTCCTGCACCTGCTTTTTATAAACTGTGTCCTTTTTATTGTTTTTAAGTTCTATGCAAAGTTATATACTTCAGTTAACCAACATGTGGGTGTGTACAGAACTTTCACTTCACTTTCATTGGATTAAGGGAGCTGGCAAAAGTGGCTAATATATGGGACAAGACCTCAGGAGACAAAACTGCCACAAGGTTGTGTACATATGAGGAAAAATGATCAGATTTTTACTCCATATGTTCACATCTGGAAAGCACTGATACATTTACAGCAAAAATATTACATAAAGTTAATCAAAAATGGCCAAAATTGTGAACTGACATTATTTATAGTAAGTAAATTGTTCAAAGTCTTGTGAAAACTGTCTCGTCCCGCCCCTTGTGGGTAATAATAAAAGTAACATTTGTAATGCTCTTTACGAGGTTGACCAGCCTCTCACCACAACTGCCACTCACAATTTACAGGCAATGAAGTGCCTTGCCCAAGGACACACTGACAGCTGGGATCAAACCAACAGCTTTCAGGTCGGTGGTAAAACTCCACAAAGTCACTATTGTTGAATGTTCACGGTTGAAAGTTCCAAAAAAAAGAGTTAATTAAGATTCATAAGAAAGTGTTTTTGGGCAGTTACAAAAACGACATAGTAGCACAGATCGTAAACAGTGTCAGATCCCACAGTGGCTGCCGTTACGTGCACACTCAGATTTCTGGTGTTGTCAGTTTATTAAAATGACAAAATCTGATATGAATAATCAATCGCACATTCCGGCAGCTCCAGAAGTCTGACAATAACCTGTACGTAAACGTCACGGTGTCTGGTACCTTGCACTTGTTTGACACAGTTGAGGGCGTAGTGCAGCGCCTCCACCGTCGAGGCTTTACTGCGGCTGCGTTTGTCGGAGGGAAGTCTCTTCTTCATCTCAGCCACAGTGATCATCACCTCCCTGTGCGCCTGCCCTCGCCCTGCTGCCTCACTGCTGCTGGAGAGAGGGGGAGAGGGGGAGAGAGGGAGAGAGGGAGAGAGGGGGTCAGAAGAACGACAAAATACAAGTAAATGTGTTAGGCTGTATTAGAACTGCAACATGGTCTATTCTTGGCAAATATGAGCAAATAAAGTTGTAAAAGTTTGCATTTGCAGTTTAAATTTGTGAAGTTTAGCTTAAAACCGGTGTTTATTGCTTTTTTTCATAAACTATTCAACAAAAAAAATATCATAAACGTGAGGTTTAAGTCATGTGGAAAAGAATACATCCAACTGCCAGAATGTCAAGATTATTCAGTTACTTGATAATCGTGATTATACAGGTCACAATATAATAGTGAGAATTATAAATGATTTTAGACAAAAAATATTTCAATTCCAAAATGGTAAACCTATACGTAAAGTGTATTTTTATCTGTCCATTTATATTAGTATTACGTTTTTCTTGAAAAGTTTAATTTGACAAAGCTGCTCACATACTAGAGAAATAGTAATCCACAAAACAATGAAAGAAATAATTAAGTATTGAAAATAATCCCAATCTTTCCTCATATTGGATCAATCTCAATTTCCGATTCCATTTAGTCTTTTCAAAAACAAAAATTAAAACGGCTCTTAGTATTTATGTTCATGAAATCAATACAGACTTTTAATCTGTGGCATTTAACACAAAACTCCAATGACTGCAACTCCACTCCAAACCACAAGATTTTACTGACAGAAAACTGGCTGTAGACCTCAATTCAAAAACCCCCACCATATCGATTAGACCCGACTCATTCACAATCTCTCAATCTTTTGAACAACTGCCCAGCCCAAATTTCACTGTTTGGTCATAGTGTCAATCATTGGAAATTGTGAAAATAATGCCACAATAAACATAATAGCAAAACAGAAAACACTTTGTTCCACTTTGTGATGTCATGTGGTAACACAGGAAGTGCTCCACTGTGTTTTTAAACTCCATACACCTTCGATAGAATCATTTGGATCATTTCAGCCCTGGAATTGCCAATCTGTACTGAACTAAAGTTAAAATGTCGCTGTTAACTTGAAAACTACCACTTCATGACATCACAAGGTGGAACAGAGTCTTTCTACATCTCAAAGCTCAAAATGCTAATACAGGGTTATCAAACATGTGTGAATGAATCAAAAACACACCTCCTCAGAAATATACCTGGAGTTAGCAACATTATACATGGTTTAAAGTTCAGTTTTGCACAATATAAGACGTTTAATAAGTTGTTATTATATTATATTGTCATGTCCGTGCCATTTTCTCCAAATAATTTCCCTTGTGGATCGTTAAAGTTTGTCTAAATCCAGGTTAACAGTCCCTGTTTGAAACCTGCTTGGTGCTATGACACAAACCATCATCACCATAGATTTCACCAGGGGCGCCACTGTAACTCAAACTACCTCTTTGTTGACGTCGACGCCGAAGTTGACTCGGTGATGCTTCCGGGGCTGTGGTTGGCCGGAGAGGAGAGGTCATGCGATCCGCTGGTCATTTCCTCGTCGTCTCCTCCGCTCGCCGCGTTCACTTCCTGTTCCTGCTGTTGCCCGGGCGACCTCCTCTTCTCCCCGGCGATATTCGGCTCTTCCCCGTCCAGCCCCCCGTCTCCGCTCGTCATCTCCGCGCTCTGGTCACACATGTCGGCTGTTTTTAGGTGATGACTGAGAAGTGGGTTTTGGTCTTCATACGCACAGCGGCCGCCAGCACAGCCATGCCATTAGGGGGAGCCGGGCTGAGGGGGAACTGCAAACAGGACACAAAGTGGGGCTAAATTAATGCAAGATTAATCACAATCATATCAAATCACATGGCCCTTATTACGCCGCTTTCTGATCTAGGTTATAATGTCGTTTCCTCGTCACAAACAGACCTGGAGTTGTGTTTTGTTTGATTCACACATGTGTAAAGGAAATTAAAATATTGTGGGATCATTTTACCTTTTACAAATCACTAGGTCTTGTGATATGAAGATAGATGATGATGATAGATAGATCAGACCAAGCTAATATTGTTAAGATGTGAAGACAGATGCAATCAGACTAAACAGTTGGATTTCAGATCTCTCTCCTTTGAAGTATATCACACCTTGTATTGTTTTAACTCCACATGATCAATGCCACCAGGAGCTTATCTGACCACACCTCAGTAGGAGTGTCACATCCGTACTTTGAAATGTATGTCCTCTGGTCATCTCAAACTATATAAACTTAGTGATTTGTATCATTCGGGGTCTGACTCTGGAGGAGATGCTGTTGGAAACTCGGTCGGACCCATTTCTTGCAAGAAATAAACTCTTTGTCTTTGCTTCAACATTCACCAGAGCCTACAAAAGGAGTCTTATTCCACAACACATGTTTAACACTTTGCTTCAAATTCACCAGAGCCTACAAAAGGAGTCTTATTCCACAACACATGTTTAACACACAAACCCTGCAAATTTAGGCTGAGTTCTTCTCTCAAACGGAAATAAAAAACTGTTCCACACTGTGATGTCATGGGGTAATACAGGAAGTGCTCCACTGTGTTTTTAAACTCCAAACAGCTTCACTAGAATCATTTGGATAATTTCAGTCCTGGAATTGCCAATCTCTACTGAACAAAAAGGTAAAAGGAGCTGTTAACTTGAAAACTACCACTGCATGACATCACAAGGTGGAACAGAGCATTTTGAGATTTGGAGATGTAGACAAACTAATAATAAAGGATTACTCAAACGTGTAAACTTAACAAAACACAACTCCAGGTTTGATTTTGAGGAGGTAACAACATTATAACATGGCTTAAAGCTCACAAATGGATGCAATTAGCAAATCGCAATGGCTGCAATTTTTGAAGTATCATAATTTCCTCCACTAAACAAAATCTCCCGTCTTATTCTGCATGAAAACTGCCAACCCTGTAGTTTAGATCCGTACAAACACGTTCTAAAATGTTTGTCAGTTCATATTTCAGTCTTTTTGTCAATTCGTCTGGACACGTTTAAAATGAACTTTGAACAGAATCCCATTATTGAAACAAATCGCAAATCTAATCGCAAAGGCAAAGCTTGTCAGAAAATTCGCAATTACACATTTTTTTCTGAATCATTTAGCCTTATGTTGAAGGTAATGTAATAAAGTAAAGGCAGGTGCACTGTTAGCATGCTAGTTGTTGTTAGCATTACTATGATGCTAACATGAGTGATCTCCACTCTCATACACTCATAATAAGGATGCCAAGAATCCGTTTTTGTTTTTTTGAGTATCCCAATAACTAGGAATGTAATGTGGCAAGAATAATTAATGTCTATAATTAATTATAGACTTCCCAATACTGTTACTTCATATAATAGATATTAAGCCTTAAAAATATGACATTTACAAATATGGTCTGCTTTAGTACATTTAGGTCTATAAACGAAAACAAAAAGGTTGAAAATTCCAGTATTGCGATTCACAACCGATAATACTCAGACAATGTCAATCCAAGAGAAACCTTCACTACATTTAAAGACATGCTTTAGCACATTTAAGTATCAGACAATTATAAATGACAGTAAAATAACCCCCCAAAATGTAAAAATATCACCTTACAGCCTTATTTTGTGATTTTCATTTTTAATCAGCTCTTTTTGCAGCTGTAGTAGACCAAATTGTTAGTCGACCTGCCAATCAATTAGTCGACTAAAAAGGGGGCGTGGCAAAAGCTCACAAAACTCTAAAGTAACTCGAAGTATCTATGTATCCAAACTGCACTCACAAGACAACAACAGCAGGGAGTTCATGCTAAAACAACCATTTATACAGAAAAGTACTAGGAAACTGCATTTACATGTAAAAAACACTTACTGAAGTCACCCCCTTCTGGTTTTATTCATGTAAATCCTTATAATCCATATTTTCAAAACAACATTCACGATTAGATCAACATTTTAATATTTCGCCTTTAGTTCTGGCAGCATTGAGCCATCCTCTGCTCTGTGACTGATGCGGCAGACTTATTACATAAGACCTCAGTGAAGCATTTGGCGGTTTCAGTCTAAAGTCAACAGACCAACAGCACTGAACCTCAAAGGAACAGACTGGACCTGGTCCCCACAGATGGATGAATATTTCAATGTGTTCGAGATGCGATTGTTACATAAGGCCAGCCATTTGTACTGTGAGCGGGTGTCACGTCTCCACAGATCTGGCCTGTAATATAGGGCTGCAAGATTAATCGCAATTGAATCGAGAAAAAAAAAAAAAAATCACCAAGGCTGTAATTTTTTTTTAAGTACCATAATTTCTTCCACAAACAAAATAGCCTGTTTTACTGCACAAAAACGCCTAACCCTGCTAACATGTTTGTACAGATCTAGTCTACAAGTTAAATGTCAGTCTTTTCTGTCACTTCTTTAGGCATTTAAAAATTAACTTTGAACAGTATTCCATTATTAAAACATACATGGCACATCTAACCGCAATGCGTGTCAAAAATAAATAAAAACAAATTAAAAATCCCAAATCGTTTAGCCTTACTGGGCCTGGTGTGGTGCCAAGCTGCTCGTCTACATGGAGATGGAGGTGTTTAATGCCACACTGTGGAAAATTCCAGACAAAACAATAACATCTTTGTGGAGACAAGCATGTGGCTGATCATCTGCTAGAAAGGTTACACACTAGACACTCTTGAGCAAGTACTGATACTAAAAAGGACAAGACAGAAATGAACTTTTCCTGAATAGTTTAAGAATGTCCTTGAGTTGTATCAGAACAAGTATAAGGCCACATAGTCTAGGATTACATGGTCCAAGGGCGTATACCTCAGTCATCCAGGTGGGTTCAACAGATATAACACCACGCAGTAATACATATTCTGATACCACGATAATAAAAATTAAAAAAAACACTTTATTTGGATACTAAGGAATAGACTTGATACTCAATATTAAGTACTGCATCATGTTTTCTGGTCTAAATAGAGTTTGAAATTGTAGTATTGTTCAGCACTAGTATGAGGCCATTTGAAACTGAATGCATTTCTTTTTAATCACTGAAAGCTTACATCTGGATATTGCCATTCACTGATAAAACTATAGAAATAAAGTCATGTATTAGCTTTAGTCTGATCTTTAGTCTGATCTCCACCGTAGTCATTCCTCATCACATGTTCAGGTCATATTCTGCAGCTTAAATTCTACATCAGCAATTCTAATGCGACATATGTTTGCAGGGTAATCAATGATGTGTGAAGCATGTCTAACGTCAAACCACAAGTGCCGTTAAACATAATAATAAAAAAGCCATGGCGACTGTGAGATTAATCATATTCGGATCAAATTTCGAATCTCGATTTGAATAGACGTAATTAGAAAAAGGTACCATAGCTTCCTCCGCAAACAACAAAATATCTAATCTTCTGCATTGAAACTGCCAACAGGGCTCCAGAGTGACACCAAAATTTTAAATGGTGCAACTAAAACTTTCCTTGGGTGCACCTGACAGATCCTCATCACATCCGCTCTCATGTGTCGCCTCACCTCATTATAAATGCGGATTAAAGAACACAGAACACGCTTATATTGTTTTAATTGACAACTAAACGGAAAAAGCGCTAAATTACTCGCTCTCACTTCTGAGACCGACGCGCTCTGGTGATGCTTTGGTGCACGCGGCTAAATGCTCATAAGTTTTGGCTTTTTCCATCTATTTGTGAGACGCAGTATTTACCTAAGAGAAGCATCAAACCTGCAGACCCTCCACACTGTGTTTAGATACTTAAATTTAGCTGCTGTTGCACGAAATGAAAAAGAAAATAAAACTATACAGAAAAAGATATCAAAGATCAGCTTTTGAAAATGAATGCAAGAGGTCTCACTCTGCACTAGGCCTGTCACAATAAATATTGAAAATGAATGCAAGAGGTCTCACAGTATTTATTGTGACAGGCCTAGTGCAGAGTATCCACTTCGTCCAATACATGACAGATGGAACAATTATTTTTGGGGGTCAGTATTTATTGTGGGGTCTTTCTCTTTGCACTAGTGGGGAACTTTTTGGTTATTTTTCTGTACTACGATGAGATTTGAGCTGTAGAAGGCTGAATTATGAACTTCTATGACTCATTATAGATGCAAACCAAGTACCTACGTGTTCTGTTATTTATTGCAGTTCATATCATATTTTTTAACAATATTGTGCATTTAGAATATTTTGCGGGATAATTCTGCTTTATGATTTGGCTTCAATATTATTGTTTATAGTCTTACTTCAGCAATACATCACATTTCACTGTAGCACATGGAGAGTAGGCCTGTCACGATAACACATTTTGAACTATAAAAGGTCCTTAAAAGCACAGCCCCTCACTCTGACTAGTTTTTGAAGCAAATATTCATTTCACAGCTTTTTATTAATTAAACTCAAATAGGCTACTAACTCAATCTGTTTTAACTTAAAGAAAAGGTAAATTCTTAATGTGGTTTGATCAAATAAACAACTTTGAAAATAATATTTAAAGAAAACAAATTGCTAATAAGTGTAGTATAAACTAAGTTACTTTTACCCAGATATACAATACATACTCTAAATTTTTTTATTCAGCCCTTATTGTTGAAGCAATTTACAGACAATATATTTACAATGGCTTAAATAAGCTGCAGGTTCTGGTGCACTCAACTCAAATAGTTCATCTGGAGCTGTGGCTAAACCTGTTTTGATCTGTACAAACATGTTTTGAAATGTGTTATTAGTTTTTGTCAGTTCATCAATATTTTTGTCAATACTTCTAAAATGCAAACTTTGAACAAAACCCTACCAACATAAACTGCAAACCTAATCACAATCGCAGTACTTGTCAAAAAATGTAACTGGTCTGGACTGGGCACCTGCTCTAAATTAGAAAACTGAAGGTATTCTGCGATACCCAGAAATGCCAGCAAAATCTTGTACTGTAAAAATATTCTTTCTGCAGGTTTATGAATGGTGGGACCTGAGACGACTCTATGGAAAACGAATTTGAGAGATTTTAATTTTCTAGACGCAAAAAATGAGTTTCCCCGTTTTTCGGAAATTAAAATGGAGAAAAACACCCAAGTTTCAAACCAGGTGGCCAGTTCCACATTCCTGCAAATTTGGACTATTTTTGTTCAGAAGAGGATTTAAAAATAACAACAGTCTTCAGAAGCCAAGGGTTGAAATAGTAACACGTGAATAGTTCTTTAAGAAAAGAAAAACAAAACATCAGATCCTTAAAACAGATGCATTCACCAGCTTCAATTTCAACCGATACCAGTGGAGAGACTGATAACAGCACTTATTTAAACTAAAACAAAATAAGACAAAACGTGTTATGCAGCTGTTATTCATCCCTTAAATAACTACTGAACAACTTATACTATACTATAAATAAAAATGTGACTTTCTGTGCAACTACGACCAGTAAAGAGTCTCTTTACATCAATTTATATGTCCAACCAGGATATCGGCTCCGACCCAGCAAAATTTTCAGTATCAGATCGATGCATCACCATCTGAAATGCAACTAAATAATGACATTCTTTCTACAAAATATCAACATATAATTTTTCCGCATGCAGCCCTATTTCCCCACTGTGAATGTTTACTACTACTTTACTACTACTGCCACTACCACTACCACTACCGCTTTGAAGGGGCAAATCAGGTCAAAATACTATTAGTATTAGTGATGTAATGCAAGCACGCACTAGGGTCCTACAACTACATAAGGCATAAAATAGCAGATAAAATAAATGGGTTAGCCTGATATAAAACACCAAAACTGTAGGAAAGTAGATCCAGCAATTTACTCCTACTACAGCAACGACCAAGTTCAAGTCAACATTATATAAACTCATACATATTGAAGAGATCGATAAAATAGATTTGTCAACCACGCTAAAAGTCTTTGCTATGGCTACAATTACTTCTACAACTGCCTACACCATTACATACTGGTCAATCAATTGCAATACGTGGGAAAAAACAACAACCATATTCTCAAGCAACCGGTACTACTACTACTACTACTACTACTACTGCTACTACTACTACTACTACTACTACTAGATTACACAATGATCGGATCACATTACAGATGGACCAAAACACATACCAAAATTGAAGCAGCAATTATAGCTCCTTGGCCCATATTTCTTTGTCCTGGGAGAAGAAAATACCCAGCGAATGTAGTAGAAATAATGACAACAAACCTTGTTATGTGATGGTAGCCTGCCCCTTCCCCCATTCACAACCACGTACTCAACAAACCCAGTAACCTCAAGCCAACAGTCGCTTATATATGCTTCAAGGGCAATGTTCTCTCAGCACATGACGCATAGGACGGGCCATACAGCTGGTAAACACAGCAAACTAGTTTAACATGAAAACAGAAATACAGGTTCATGTTGTTGTGTAATATTAAAACAGCTTAGCTAATCTATAGGCTGTTATATGGTTTGGATAATTATAAAAAAATACAGTGTAATGATCATTATAGACTTAAGTAATTTGTTCTAAAAAGGCTATACTTCCAATGAACAGAGCAAACTAGAAAAGGACAAAAAGCAATCAAGCTGCAAAATGGTATTAAATCAACGGTGATTAAATTTGCAATTTATATTTTAATAATAGAATCCTGTTCAAAGTTCACATTTTAAACCTGTCCAGAAAAGTTAACAAGCTAATATGCTCTAAAATGTCATTCTGTGTCATTCATGTTTGCACAGATCTAAACTACAGGGTAAGTACGTTTTTATGGAGAATAAGACAGGATGTTTTGTAGTTTGTGGTACTTCAAAAATTGCAGCCTATGCAATGTGCCAGTTGCATCCATTCAAATTGTGACTTTGTGCACTTTGTATTGTATTCTCAAATATTATTTATTTATGCATCTGACCGTTTAGGGCTGCAAGATTAACTGCGTTCGAATCAAACTAAAACAATATGCATGTTTAAGAAGTAGTCAAATGAATAACTCAACATGTATATTTTAATGATTTGATTCAAGTGGTTTTGCACCCAAGTGATGTATAGAATGAACTAATTGGTAGTTTTCAGATTATAGAATGATGTGACATCGTCTTTCCATAACAGCAGGTGCAACTATAAATGTCACACCTGCTGTTATGGAAAGATGACAGAAGATGACTATTTTTAATGTTTAAATAGACCTATACAGTTGCTGTCATTATTGTTTTGTTTGAATCATCTAAACAGGGCGCCCATGAAAAAGAGTCTGGTGCTCTCATTGGGGTCTTGTGTTATAAATAAAGATAAATGAAAATGGAAAATTATGGGGGGGGCGAGGGCCAGATTTCCCTATTGATTTCCCAATTGATTACATGGTCTTTTCATTAGAAATATCAAAATTTACAAATGTTGAACCTGATCATTTCTATTAGCGACTGGACTATAGAACCTGCTATATTACAACAAAAATCTGTATTTGGACAATATTAATTTTAGCTGCCCCACTATCAGTATTAAATATAAGCCAAAAGCAAGTTGTAATATCATCTGAAACCAGCAATTCTAGAAAACTAGTTAAAAAAAACAACTCAGCATTCAGCAGTACTGTGTGATTGCTAAATGCACGGTTTATATGACCACATACACATTGCTGACTGCTATCTGTAAAGAAAAAAAGAATGTTATATGGGTGGTAAAATGCATCACATCCATAAAATTTCAAAAGGGTCAGATGAGGTTAAAACGGGTCCTTTCTTTCGCAATGCGCTCAATAGTAGTTACCCAAGGACAACAAGTGTGGACATATATAAATAGGCTAATATGTGAAATGGGATGGTCTTGCAAGTCAACTCAGAACCAAAATGCAGTCAGTGTATACGAATCTAAAAGCATCCAAAGGTTTATAAACAAATGAGGGCATGAGTATTGACAAAAACTCTACTTGAGAACTAGTTGAGTTTACAATTGCGCACAAAGAATTGAACATGGATAAAGAGAAGACATTTTCCCACACCTGCATACGCTAATCAAACACATATGCCGCTAACATGCTACTTAAAACTTTACATAACATAATCTTGGTTAAACAACCGGCTTTTACGCACGACAATGGACCAAACCCAACGCGAAAATTTACAGTCACCGAACCTACGCCGTAAACGTCCTAAATCAATAAACCAGATAAAAACATTTGGTAAAAAAAGTACAGTCCGTTCCAGTTTTCACAAATGCAATCGTTTTATTACGAGGAAATTGACAATAAATACGATACGTGACTGGTAAGTTCTTTCTCCCTTGTTGTAAAAAGTCCCTTCACTTCTGACATGTTATGTAGTTAGCCAACACTAGCTGCCATAACCCTGCATACTACTACTACTCTAAGTACTCACAAATATCCAGCTATCAACGAGGCTAAACGTGTTACAAAGCATTACAGGATATGGTAGATTAGATGAAAAGAAGTTGAATTTATTCACGTGCAAACATTTACTGGGCGAGGTATAGTTAGCTAGCCAACAAGCTCGAAATAGCTAGCCAAGAACGACACAAAACACCAATTATCAACGTGCAATTTACCTTTTAAGAAGCGCAGGTGTGTCCGCAACAATTTCCAAGCTTTTGACGTATCCGAACGATGTCGGATTTGTGTTTAAATGCGCTAAACTCTGTAGCCACGTCGCTAAATTCACCAATTCCTACGCGCAGGACACATTCATGCAACGTGAGACCGCCAGATGATTGACACTCCCGCTGCGCGCTGATTGGGCTGACGTCACTCAAAGGAGGGCCGCGATTGGTGGAAAAGGTGTAAGTGGGTGGGGTTTGGCGAGGCGGTTCGGTCAGTGGCTCACGTGGATTTACATGTTACACAACACAGCCACAACACGCCGGGCTGTCCAAAACCCAGGCATTTCATCCGGGGCGGGGCATTAGGTCTAAATATGTAGAGGAAAATAGTAATGTATAAAAAGCCCCATTATGCACATTTTTGACACCCTTCCATTTCACCTTTTTGCCTTATTCTCATGCATTTTGTGGTTGCAGTATTATAACACCCTCATTGATAAGATTTCTTATCTTTTATATTTATATTAGATTACATGAATTTGATTAAAGAGCAGTAAAAGTAATTCATTGCCGATTCTTGAGCAAATGAAAAGCCATAATGCGAACAAAAGGGGAAAGGACTTCTCTATGGTGTGGCACTCTGGAGTGAAACAGTTTAAGTGAGGCTAAGAACAGTAACTGCAAGTTGTTAGGAGTAGTTAACTTACAATTAATACAAAACAAACTAACCTACACTCTGTTTTTAAGCCTGTCCTTAACCATATCATTTTAGCTTTTATTATTTAGCCATTTTATTTCCTTTCCTTAATCAAACTCATTGACCTCCTAGTTAAACCACTCCCACTCGGACGAAATGCCTAGGTTTTGGTGAGACCACACACAACTTAAGACCCGCTCCGTGTGAAGACTGCGCAGCCTGACTCATCTCAGTCCGGCTGATGTTCCCTCACATCGGCCACAGAGAGGAGCCAGGAGCCGCTGTCTGCAGGGCGCCGTGCCGGTGGCGCGCTCCACCCAAACACAGCGAGCAACTTGTGCATTAAAAACTGCTCAGCATTGCTTTTTATTACTCGGGTTGTGATGACTATGGTTCATGAAATGAAAACTTAAAAGTTTATAGAGCTTGACCAAAATCTTTCTATTTGCATTTGGACGAGAAACAAGTTTTTAATTAGCTCTGTGCACAGCAGCACGCTAGCTAGCTCACTGTGTCTCAAAGCTAACAGTCACTTTTATTAAAATCGTAACATATAAAATAAACAACCTGTTAAAATTCAAAGGAATTAAAGTGAAGACCACCCAACTATTTTTTAATGTAGAGTACTTCAGTTTATGCCATTGTTTTAAGATTTAGGATGTCTCAAAATTAGCATTAGCATTGAGGCACAAACCTCTACCTTTCTAAACACAGAAGTGTCCTCTGGTGAAGTATTCATTTGATTTGTGTAGTTTTTCACACGTCGTCAGTGGCATCTACCCACAGCTGCCTGTCCACTGTCTGATCTTTAAATATTAATTTTAGCACGACTTGGCAAAAACCTCAGAGAAAAAAATTGGACAGGAAGTCTAACAGTGTGATTCCTGGGCGCTGTTGTGCAAAGAGCAAACAATCAGACTTCATTTTATTGTTCCTGAGATAATTTTGTCTGGAGTTCAAATAGCTGTAAACACAACAAAGGCAGAGCATGGCAAGGTTCCAGTCAGATGGGTGACATCTGACTGGAACCTTGCCATGGAGGAACTCCGTCACGTGGGAGGAACTCGTGGTAGAGCCACTGTTCCTCCTTCTCAAGAGGAGCCAGCTGAGGTGGCTCAGGCATTACAATTACTGCTAATGCTAACGTTTAACTGCATAATTAAAAACAAAAAACAAAAAACAAAAAACACAGACAGAGTGAAAAGATTTATTTATTGAACCAAAAGACAAACTGTAAGAATTAAAATTGCACTTTTAACCAAATGCAATTTTATCAGTGAGAAGACCGTAGGTTTACAATAACTTTTAATTCTTAGATATTATAAAGTAAAGTTCAACTTATGTGTATGGCAAAAACACGAACATAAGCAATCGTTAAAATTATATAAAGTTAAAAACCAAAAACATACTTCATTATTTTTGGAGGAAACAGAAATCATCCAGTGTTAGAGGCACTGTCATTACTCACATACTTTCTGTACATCCGAAAAGCAAAGCAGCAAACATGCAAACCTACACAATATATTACTACTAGTACTACTTATTAGTTTAATCATTCTAAAGTTAGAAAATAAAAAATACATAAACACTGAGCTCAAGTCTAGACTGAGTCCATATACAGTCTCTCAATTGTATAATATTAGACTTTTCTCTGCCATTTTTGGATTGGAATTTCATGTTTTACAGTTCAAATTAATGCGTGTATGCAGAAAACAAGTAAAAGCAAATCAGCTGAGATTTCTGAGCGTGACAAACAAAATGGTTCCAGCAGAGAGCACAAGGAATTGGCTTCTGCTGTTGCACCGAGGAGTGAGGCAGTTCAAATGAGGCTAAAATCAATAGCAGTGGGTTCAGATGCACGTAGTGAGGGCAATTTTAAAACTGAAATGGCCGAAATGAGTCTGGTGTTTTCAGTTCTGGGGAACAACAGAATACAGGACTTTGACCAAATAACTGAGTATTTTTAAAATAGCTTTAAGTGGGGGAAAAAAGTGTGTAGTACATTTTTGTGTTGGGCCTGAAAGGCACTAGCCTGTTCCTTAGGCAAAAGGTGGAGTGAAGAACAATGCCAGACAAATATATAATTGTTTTTTATATGCTAAAATGTGATGAAGACAAAGCTTTGACACCAAAATTGCTATAAATTATATAAGCAATGGTGAAAGATGTTGACATTTTTTGCAATATTTGTAATTAATGGCACTTTACAGGGACTTTTGTAGGCACTTCCTATTCAAATGCAAAGAAAGTTTTACAATTATGATAATTAAAAAAAAAAAAAAAAAAAAAAAATCCAACTACATAAAAATTTTAAAAATAAAAAAAAAAAAAAAAAAAAAAAAAAAAAAAAAATCCAACTACATAAATGGCACACCGTCTACAGTAATTTTTAAAAGGTGCACTATGTAACATTTCCGCTTGTCTCCATGGAGAGGTTATTGCTTTGCCTAGGATGTTCCACAGTATGGCATTAAACCTCTATATCCATAGAAACACCATTAGGCCAAGTTACAGGTCAGATCTAAGGAGGAGACCCCGCTCACAGTAAGAATCCATGGCATTTAGTAATAACAACTAAAATGCAAGAGAGATATTGTGGAACATTCAAGGCAAAGCAGTAGCATCTCCATGGAGTCAAGCAGGTGGCAGACGCCCCACCAGAAAATTCATAACGCAACTTTAAAAACTGTAATTAAGTACACCTGAATTTGTGCAAATTCTTGTTAAAATTGGCACTTTAACTTATTTTTTTTATGCAAAATGTGAGTTTCAAAACAGCACTTCACCAAAGGCACTTCTCTTAAACTATTGGGAGACATTTAAGGCCAGTTTAATATCCAAAGAAAATATGATGAGAATTTACAATAAGGCATTTCCAGTATTGAAACTGCATTGTGTACATGAAAAATATGGTTTAGCCTAAACAGTTTATTTTGATCATTTTATTTATTAACTATATTAACCTAAAAATTCAAAATGTTCTTTGGCACATTTTGGTTATATATTTAGGATTTAAAAAAAAGATTAAGATAGATTAAATTAAATCGATATTAAAATGGTTGTACACAAAGCAATCTCAATGTAAAGGAAACTAAGACCCCCAAGCAAGAAATGGGGGAATGGGCAGTGATCATGTGACCAATGATGACCATCAACTTTTCGTTATCATCCTGGAGGAGTTTACGAATAACTCCAAACTGAAAGACAAAAAGGGAAATTAAAATTGAATAGAAGATCAGCTGTAATATTTTGCTTTTAAAAATGTTTAATCAAGATACAATTTTGTTTGAATGTTTGTTCTTATTTTATAATTTTAAGCAATGGCATGACAATAAACAAATAAAATAAAATCAAATATACTCACTGATGATGACGATGATGATGATCAGAATTACAACTATCAGGATGGCCCACATCTGTCAAAAGAAAACCAAACCAAAATCAGGCATATTAAAAACTGTTAGCATAAGGAGGCTAGGATTTATTAGCATGACCCACGGCATGAAAAACTCCTCTTTGTTAATGTTAAATGTGCTTATAGATTCATCCCCATTACAGTCCGGGTGTTTTGGCGCTTCATTTGGTGTTGGGCAAATCGCATGTATGACCTGCATGTGACTACTGCACCAACTTCTTTGATTTTCATGCTACTTCCAGAATTCCCATTTCTCTGATTTTTAGCAGAGTTCTGACGTCAGAGATGTTTGACTGAGCCCAGGTTTAGAGAGTTAACAACAGATTAGACAAATGTTAAGACATTTTGGATTGGTCTTATTCCGCCCCGCCCCCTTTTACTGTAAAAACTACTAAACCGTGCTTTTCTTGTGGTGGCACTTCCGGTTAAGTGGGAATCCCACTCATTTTAGCGGCAAAACTTTTCTCAAACTTTCCACTGAAATATGATATGAAGTAGGTTGATTTGTGTAAAACCTCAAGAGTCACATTTTGTGCAGTGTTTTCTTCTTAAGGGCTGAAGTTGGTGCTTTGTTTGAACATTCACTATGTATTTCCCAAAGTCAGGCTTTTTGAGTCAAACTACATACTGCAGTTTTAAGAGACATAGCCGTTATGTGAAATTGTGTGCAAATACTGAAGGCCAACTGTAAGCAACTTCTGAAATTGTGATTCAATATTGTCAGCAGAAACAGATGGCGATTGTTTCCTCAGCAACCGTCCAAAAGCAAAAGAGTGAAAGAGCTCCTCCCTCAGAAAAACGCTCCCTCCTAAACTGCTCAATATGAACATGAAAAACTCCTCAGCCGTGAGTGAGCAGGTTAAATGTGCTGACCTTGCAGTTCTTCCACCAGTACTTCCTCTTGAGTTTGGCGGCGCTGGTCTCGAACTGTGACGCTCCAGCCTGAAGCGCATCCGCTCGGTCGTCCAGCTCCGACAGCTTCTGATCTCGCTCCAAAACTTTATCCACATTCACACGCATTATGTCCACCACCTGCAATAAGAGGAGCAGGTTAGACACTGCATTAAACAGAAGAACACTTTATCTACAGAACATCTCAATGTAGTTGTACTGTAGTGCTAATATTGCTACAGAGAAAAATTCGCACAATATTTTTGAGTTCACAAACTCCAGTCTGGCCCGGCTCCCGCTGTTGATGTGATTGCCCAGTTAACCAGTGGTTCAGACCAATCACACGGCAACAATGTGGTTTGGGCAGAAGCCAAAAGGTGAAGCGCCCAAAATAACCGAAAACATGGCCTCGGCAACAGACGTACTTCAGCCTATTTTGGAAAAATACTGACTTTTTTATTTTGAAAAATGTGCAAAGGTCACATGTCTGTGCTTTTCTGTCAACTGGATGTAACAAAATTTTGATTTCTCGGCTTGTTCCACTGTTGTGACACTCCAACCAATCAGAGTCAAAGCCATCTCAGATTAACAAATAAGTAGAACCCAGCGTGTTACACACATCAATCTGATGTGAAAAATTTTACAATTTGAAACATTAAAAAAAAAAAAAACCAAAAAAAAAAAAAAAAAAAAACAACTTTATTTTTATTGACAGCATTTGCAAAACTAGTTTAAATAAACATCTAACATATCTTGTTTATGTTGGTTTAATTTGATTTTAATGTAAGATTTTTAAATTACTGTCGGAATAGAAAATTATTGGATAAAAAGATAAAAAATATAAACATAAATGTAAAACAATTGATAAAACATTCCCCAGCAGTCACGTTGTTGCCCAGTAGCCTTTTCGGAGATTCCCTACATGTTCCACTGATCTACTAACACTTCTCCCTCCCTCCCTCCCTCTCTCTCCCCTCCCTCTCTCTCTCTCTCTCTCTCCCTCCCTCCCGCTCTTTTTCTGCACTCCCTTCCGCTCTCTCTCTCTTCCCTTCACTCCCCCCTCCACCTCTCTCGCACACTCTCTTGGTCGTTCATGCCTTCATTACATAACTGTAGGGATTACATAAAGCCCCCTCAGCGAATCAGAATGCTCCGTTCGGGTTAAAGTCCCTTGGTGGGCGGGGCTAAAAGTGTGGTAGAAAAATAGGCAACGTTGGAATCGAAGCTGAGCCGTGGAAGTACAGGATTAGGCCAACGACTAGGAGGGAGAAAAAGAGAGAAGAGGAGGGGTGAGGGAA
>JACM01071647.1:0-24869 GCA_000787095.1 Periophthalmodon schlosseri
TATTATTATTATTATTATTATACTATATTCTTTTTTTAACAGTTAAAAGTTAAAGGTGTTTTGCCGTTGGTGAATGATTCCACACTACATTCTTACCATATTCAAAACCACCAGCTAAAAATACATCAACCACAGACACTTTTGGGACTTGTATGTTTCGACATAAGCTTCACAGAGCGTTCGGTGACCTCCTGAGTGGGTGCCAGCTGCTGTCATCCACCGAAAACCAGCCGTACCTGACCCTGATGCATCACTGGCTCACGGCATCGAGCGCACAACAACACACAGAGAGAAAATACCGCTCTCCGCTCTCTCCCACAGCCATGTTTCATACAGTAGATCAGTGGTCCACTCCAGAGCTTTCATCTCAGAACTCCAGCAATCTGCCACCTGGCCTCCACGCAAGAAAAAAAAAACAAAAAAAAAACATCTAAAAGCTTGGAGCGTTATTCTGCCTTGTTTCTACATCTGTTGAAAGTAAGCTGCACGGGGAATATTCTTGGAACGCACTTTGATATAACCCACAAACTTCCATGCGTTCTATGTTTGGCCGGAGCTGGTTCACTGATGTGCGATGATCCGTTAAATGGGATGCAAAACCAATGTAAATGACACACTTGACGCTAACAAGTCAGATGATCTTCTTGAAGGAATGTTCCGGGGGAGAAATGAAAGAAAAAAATCTTCTCATCTTGCATCTGATAGTGGGTGAAATATGTTGGACTGCAAGAGAACATTGTGTCCTTGAAGCAGTATGTAGGGAGACGAAAAATGGACAAGTGGATTTCTGTAAGTTAAAACCGGTGCATGTCGTCAAGGCTTGTTAACTTGGTAAAAGTTGTACAAGAGTGGAGAGTTTGCCTGCAAGTGCGCAATGATATCTCTCTGTACTTTTTTATACGGAGGGCTATCTGTCTGTCAGCCTGGTCACCCCTCCCTCCGTCGCGCCTCTAGCCAGCTGCTCTGAACATCACAGTATAAAACGTAGTGCTTCGCTCATTGATTCTGCTGAAATGTTTTTAGTCCCCTGTGATATTTTTTTGCTTTCTTTTTTGCTTGCAAGCAGCCATATTTGTTTTGATACAGACAGACCATGCATCTCCCAGACCGGCTGATCCACATGTCAATCACTCCCATCAGAACTCGGGGAGATGCACTGGTGAAGTATTTGAAAAGTGTGTATTCTGGAACCCAGACAAAGCGTTTGCTGTTACGTGGGCTAGAATCCAAATGTCCCAATGATCAGAAAGTTAATTTTGGTTTAGATAAAAATGTTCAGTTCAGAATATATCCGAATATTATATGTATCTACAGTACAGTACGCCCGGCTGATTTCCCCAGGGGCCCAAAAGACATCGCACCAACGTCAAAACACAATCTCTCGTAGTGATGATGGACTCTCATTTTGCCACTGCTTTTCTCAATGTGAATCAATACGTGTCAAGCTCTTGGATGCAATCAGCTTCCTCTGACCCATAAGAGCTTAAAACCACCATTTTCTTTCTCATTCATTACTTCAAGTCGATTAGAGTAACTCCTTGCTGTAACTACATTCACCTATCTTTAGTGGGCAGCACTTAAAGGTTAAATATCAGGTCTTAATGCATACAGTTCTTAGCAGTGAGGCTTAGCACACATTGATTCAGCATGGTGTCCTCACATAAAAGCAAAAGCATTACTCACTAGGCCGCTGGCACTTTTCCTCTGATGTTTTCTCCACAGTGGACAGTAAGTTGGTTATAAAAAGGTTTTGAGTGCGGGTCAGGCACAGGACTGCTCTCACAGGGCCGATAAAAGACACAGTTAAGGATCTGGACATGGGGGAGCGTTTTATGCTGTCAGTCAAGGAGCTCCAATGAGTGCATGAACATACTAACTACACTTTAAAGGCCATGGCACTTGCAGCTTAATCACTCGTACTGACAGTGTCATAATCACATGCATTTGGCCATTTGGAGCGTTACAGAAGTCACTTATTTTTTGTGTTCTAAGAATGAAATGTTTTAATTTCCACTGATGTGCAGGGGTGCTCCTGATCTGTTAAAGGAACAGTGGTGGTGTACTGGAAATAGGTGGTGTACTTAAGCTCTAAATATGCTATTAATAATAAAAAAGAAAAGGAAAAAGAATGAGAATAAGAATGCATTGGATTTGTATAGTGCCTTACAACATACCCAAACCTCTAAGTTACATTGCATTATTTATTCTCTCCATACTCGATGAAGGAAAGGTACTATTGTAGCCACAGCTGCTCTGGGGTAGAAAGCAAGGCTGCCAGTCTGTGCCACTGGCCCTTCCGATCACCATGACTGGGAATATCAGGTGCGCCACTGCTGCACCTGACTTTCCCAGCAATCTACCATCCAAGTACTAACCAGGCCCGGCCTTACATAGTTTGTGAGATCTGACAAGATCAGGCTTTGACAACCAAGTATTGTAGAATTCGTAGCAGTAAGTACAATGCATTACACTGTTTTGTGAAAATACTGACTCATTCAAAGGAAACCAATGCAATATGTCTAAAGTCACATGAAAATACATACTGATGACAATGGTCCATTTGAGATATGTGCAAGATTGGTTTGATTTGGCAAAATATAGTAATAATATATTTTATGTGTTTGCTTGAAGTACTTTATGGTGATATAGATAATGTGAACTTGTGGCACTCATTGCATCAAATAACAACGCTTCATTAATGTTTGGGTGGGATGGAGGAATGCTTTGTATGAAATATTAACGGATCCCTTTGGGGGCGAAATAGTTTACCAGAATGAATAAAGTCTGTATATTTCATTGTTTGAAAGACGCTTGTTTTAGACACAGCAATTGATTAAAAAAATCTCTTATATATTCAACTAATTGGATTTCACAAGTCCCTTTCATTTAGAGTTGACAATCGTACAAACTTTATTTCAAAGTAATGAAAAGTTGACCTGAATGCCAAGTTCTACATTGTATATTTGTATTTATAATTCTCTTTGACTCCTTTTCACTGAGAGCATCTGCAAAGTCATTTTGAGACCAAATCCAATTTCTACAAATACAAGGCATTGCACTTTTGTATGTGAGTCCCTGCTGTCAGATGTGTTATGTTTGTGTGTGTTGTGGTCCATGAGACGACTTTGCAGCAGCCTTTTACAGAGCCGCAGATTGTAACCAGAGTGTGAACCCATGATAGGGGTAATACTATCCCCATTGTATTTGGGTAATCCCCCTATTACAATGTCTGGGATTGCTGCTTGCCACAGATAGCAAATACATATTAAACTGGAACAGTGTCGATGATTTTCATCTTGAAAATGTTAGTAAAAAACAACAAAAAGGGCAAAATAATGTCTTAAAAATGATTTTGCAGAGTGTATTTTAATCAACGCTTAAACAGTCATAAAAAATGTCATTTAGCAGAGTGGATTATTGTTGAATGAATAACTTGTGATTTCTCTATGGAAGAAACAGCCCTGCGTTTTACTATAGTCAATTGGCTGTGTCAGAGTTTAACAGTAGAAACAGCCCCACATTTTACTATAGTGAATCTGCTGTATCAGAGTTTAACAGTAGAAACAGCCTTTGTAGCAGATGTGCAGTGTATGTTGAGTTTGGGTTTGTGTGTCACTGTGACTGTGGGCTCAGCTTCCTGATTAGACCTGGGGCTGAGGTGGCTCCGGCAGGACCCTCCCATCACAGTGAACATATGGTGAGAGGAAGAGGCTAAATGTCCAACTAAGAAACATGGTGACGGCAAATTGACTTTTCTACCCTGCAGCGGTGAGGAGGCAAGATAATATCCCTCCATAATTTGAATGTGCATCAAGTCAAAAAACAAAACAAAAAACCCACTGATTTCAAAACACACAATTCCACTTTGAAATGCTGTTGAGTTGAAGACACTTTAAAAAAATATTTTTGTTAGATCACTGAGGGCAGCTTTTGGGCCTTTGCATAACATCATTTGATATGTGAAAGACACAGTAATGGAGAGGAGTTTCCATCTACACAATACAGAAGAAGCCTTAGAATGCTCCCTGAACTATAATGGCTGTTTCCTTTATTTGTGACATATACTAGTTTCTGTCAGGTGTTATAGTTTTGTCAGTATCCCATCTGCTCAGTGCAGCCTGATTCTGACTTCATCAAAAATAGAGTGTCTCTTTCTGTAACATGCTGACGTGAGCTGCAGCTGTGCTCCCATTGACTGAAGTAGCCATTATTAACAAAGTCATTTGTTTCACAAACACGTGTGTGTGAGTCTACAGCTGTCTGCAGCTTTAGCTAAAGGGAACAAGGTGGCAGAGAGCTAATAGCAGCGTTCATATGATTTATTTAGTCAGCTTTTTTGTTTCTGCAGAAATGAGAGAGGAGAATGGGATAGACGATCAGTGGAGCTGTTTCCTTTTGCTCTAATCATTAGTGAATTTTGTCTTTGAGAGAATGTTGTACTGTAATTATTGTTCTGATGTGTTATGCTCTCCCACCTCTTAACTGGGTAAGAGGCCCTCATCTCAATAGGAAAGCATTTTTTGTCTTTGCTAATTTTAGCACATGAAATTAATCTTCATTTTTATAACACATTTATCAAGTTGCAGTTTTTTTTCCAATGCAAAAAACATCCAAATCCCATAACCATATTATAAAGCACATATCCTGGATTCAATTGCATTGCCCTGACCCAACAGCTCAGTAATGGCAGATCACAAGTTCTCGTCTGACCTCCTGTTATGCTAAAGTCATTTGACCTTCACACCCCCTTTTCACCCCTGCCCCCTCTCATCGTCAGACGGCTAATATGTTTTTTACTGTCCATCAGATGGCAAGGGCCTGTGGTGCAGCTGCAGACACAGATCCTAATCTGGGGCCTGTTGTTATTACAATCCTGTAGTGGAAATCAAATGTTCAAAAGTGATGGTGTGAGTGAGTTGTCTCTGAATGAAAATACACATGCCAAGTACATTCATTCCAAGTACTTTGATTCTCTTTTATATATTTATTGGCTGTACAATTTGATATGAATATTACACGTCTCCTAAAACAACATGGAAATACTTCTTGATTTTTGGATTATGCTAAATATCCTATTCTCATTGATGTGCCCCTGTATAGTGAACACTACAAAATGAAGTGAAACATATAGATGTAAAGATGTGCTGTGAGGATGGGTGTTACAGCTGTGCCAAGTATCTGACAAGCAACCAGACAGGCAGAGGGCTTCAGAAGAGCAGGGCATCTGACCAGCCACCTGTCGGCCCTGCTCGTAGTGCTGCTAAATTGGCACGTCCATGTCTGTTGTTAGCCAGTGTTAAGTTTGCCAGTGGGACAGCTACAGGCCTGTGTGCTGAAAGACAATATACTGTAGAGGAGATGCTTTTCACTGGACAAAAATCTGCAGTCTACAACTTGTTTTGAGAAAAAAGGCCTGTCAGTGTACAAACACGTATTTGTTCAGTTTACAGCAGTGTTAACCCATTTTTAATCTTAGTCAGATTGACATTGTTGTGGAATTTCTAATAGTAAAAACCTTAAAAATATGAAATCGAATCGAAATCGAATCAATTGTGGATAATCGTCAAAGAGCTGTTGTCCCTAATAGTGTCGTCTCCCCCTCAGCTAACAAATGAAAATACATACAGTGAATTTATACCATTAAAACAATCGTACCCGTTCAGCCTAGTCAAAGTGGCTGGAGGCTGCTAGACGCACAAACAAGAGACACACTGGTGTATGACAACAGATGGTATTACAAAGGTTAGGTCAAAAAGATCCATAACAATACAAGTAAAGATTTTAAGGTAAAGAAAGCCATAACAATTTCATAACATTTTTTTAAAGAAACTTGACTTTTGTAATTCAGTTTATGTGGTTTAATTAATTAAAGGACATTAACATCTACAGCCTGATTTGTGTTAATAATTTACAGAAATGTAGAGAAATTAAGTGTAAAACTATAAATAAAGTCTTCAGATATACTTTAATTGGACAGATTGGTTTATTACAACATAGATTACAAGTAAACATTTTAGTTGGATTGAGTGTGGTTTGGGTCATACATCTATGGTTAATGGTCTGCAGTATTGAACTGGAAGTCAATGTACTTGTTCTCTATTATTTATTAAGTCATTGTAGATCAGTAATGCACATTAAAATGAGCAAAGCTATAATGAGCTACCAATGTGATCACTGTGCAAGAAGAAAAAAACAGTATATGTCTTTTTTAAAACCTTGTTCCATTCCAAGAATAACGCCGCCGAAATCTGTCTCCTCGTCTCCCGTCTCTTTGCTGTGCCTTGACCGTCCAGCTGGCGTCTCTCTGCGGTGCATCTGGGAGCTCACCACAGGAAGGTGTCGATATTTTCAAGACGTTCAGCCCATGCTTACATGTCCTAGGGTACAAAAGAGGGTGAAATCAGCAGCAAATGCCTCTCCATATGGGCCCCTATCCACAAAAGTGACAGGCTAAACTTTTCCAGACTCTGCTCTATGGACAGAAGATATTTCATTTTACATTGTGCCTACATCTCGCAGTAACAAGGAGGGTGAGGAGAGGGACAGCTCATGTTTGCCCATCTAAACTGAGACATTTCTGGACATTATATTTTTGGTGAATTTAGTTTAGTTTTATATTTCAAGAGAGATGCCCAGAGGTGACCCAACACAGTTTATGGATGCAGTGAGAGTGACGGTTAAGTGATGGAGGGGGATATGGCAAATTGATGTGTGAATGTACACAATTACAAATGACAGTGTTAAAGTATAAAGGCGCCTTGAACTAATGATGTGTTTTAATAGAGCTGTGAGTCAAACACAGAACATAGTATGAATCCTATAATGTGTATGTGTATGAATGTGTTACATGAATATAGAATGAATATATGAATGAAGGATTTCTTTGACTTAATGCATCTCAGCAATTCATTCAGCATTATTATTCAGCGGGTATTATGCAAAATGTATTATTTTGAGCTTTCTACCTTTTATAACATTATATAATTTAGAGATCTCTCCCAGACCCTCCTCATGGTTAGTTGAAGTTGTAGTTGAAGTCTACGTCACCCATACTCCTACATGACAATTCTCCATAAATATACAAAAAAATGATACAAATCTGTACACAACAACTTGACAAACCTGATGCGGTATGCAGTAGTTTCATTAGCAACATGCACATTGACTGTGTTGTAATAGTGCTCTGAAGGGGGAGTGACTTAGCACGAAGAGCAAAAACATCAAAAATAATGTTAATGTTGATGTTAATATGTTATTTTCAGCACATATAGCATTTTCAAAATAATAAAAGGTAATGTGGTGATCTATATATGTTATGTGTTAGCAGTTAATACCCCACAGAAGTAAAATACCCTCTCTTTAATAAATAAACAAAGAAAAATGGAATGGGCTTTAGCAAAGCTTATTTTTTGTATACCTGCAATACTACTAAAACACTTGTTCAAGAATCGGTGATTTACAATCCATGGGTTCAATCATTTCCAGGCACTCTCCTTTACCTCAGGTGGAACCACACTTATTATATTACTATAGCGTGAAATTTCCTAACACGTCAAATGGGAAGTGAGAGTTCTATTTTTTATGTCCTCCTATACCACAGGTGCACAGCTGAAGTTGGAGCCCTATAAGCTGACGTATGGGCCGGGTGACATCTTTCAAATCCTTGAAGCCGATGACTCTGGGGACATAAATAGACACATTAATGAAACGTGATGTCATGCTGTTGCTCTATAGGTGACTGAGAGGTGCTGCAGAGCTGTACTTCCTTCTTACTCATCTCCCCTGTGACTTTGAGAATGAGCTGAAGTCATATTTGTAATGCTCTCCTTTTGGATGTGTTTGTCTTTGTTTTAACAACAGTAGAGTATGTCAGATTTTAATTTTAAAGAACACATACTGTGTAAAACTGACTTTTAAAACCATGCCTTTTTGCTTCGTTCATGCTTGTTTCCGCACAGATAAAAACTCCTGTACAGATTTTAGGCCCATAAACCATCACCACACTGATTATACTGTGTAATTGTGTTCACAAGGACTGTATTTGTTTACTTGCCCATTGTTTATTCCCATTGCTAACAGCAGAGGGAGCTCCAACACACAAAGGCCTCATTGGAAACAGAGGCGAAGTTTAGAAAGTATATTTTCCAAAAGTAAACATTATTTACAAAGGTACATCTGTGTCTGTGAGCGAGGTAAACATGTTCACATCAGACATATCGTATTGCTGAATTATTCTTAATTACAAAAACACAGGACATGATGCTTATGTTTATATTTAGTTGTTTATGGTAGAATTTTGTGTTTTGGTTCTAAAGATGATTATCCAATCAGAAAGCATGAGCCTCACATTCCCAAAATTCCCCTCACTGATTTAAATCCTCATTACCTAAACTCCAGCACTTGCCAGTCATTAATCAGCGCTAGTGCAGCCTCTGCAGCTCAGAGAGTGAGTTCTGGAGGTTCTGAGCTTTCATATGAGACATGGCCAGTCTATATAGTGAGGATGAGCACAATGTGAATGTACTGTTTTGTAAGTGTGCTTTTAGCATTGAACAGCTTTCTTTTATGAATAATAAATATCCATGCCTTTGTAATCCATCCATATGTATGGCATATTTGTTTTGTTCTGTATTGGCTGAAGCTGTGTCTGTTCTCACTCTGCAGTATGGTCCAAATTATGTGGTTTGGAGCTGATTGTATAGTGGACATTTACACACCAATATTTTTAAATGGACAAGCTGTCACGTGAAATATACTGTCTATATGCACTCTCTAATCAGTGCCCTTTTTAAGTGCGCACTTGAGAGTGAACAAGTGGACAAAACAAAGTGTCAGCACACAGAGAGATCATTTCAGTTGTGCAGCATGTAAGCAACCTCAATCTTTTATTCACTACGCAAACAATATACTGCTGAAAAAACTGCCACACAGGCATCGTCTCATGTTATAGGACAACTAAACACATAAAGAGACATTCAAAGAGCGGACTTCTACATGTGCCGGATAAATGCTGAATAAAACAAGACCAGGAAAGAGCTGCAGATGTGGCGTTGAGCCCTGACCACAGCACAAATGGAAAACAGAGATTGAATGTGGGCACTTCAAAAGAGAGGGATGAAATTGATATTGTTTAGGGCACAGGCAGAAATGGGTTTTCTCTCACCTGTGCCTAAAGTAGGGTTAAGGATTACGTATTACCTATTGTGTAGCAACATCAGGAGAAGCCAGTTATTTCTTTGCTACAATAGTGCAACAGTATTTCTCTAAATACAGTAAAATGATGAACACTTGAAATGGATGTTATGGTTTCTTCCATTCAATGAAACTGCAATGAGATGAAGACAAAAGTCCTATTGCAAACTTATTTTCTTGTATTGGCATTACATGGATTCAACCAATTATAGAACTGAGTGCATTTTTCTGTACCATGCAAAGATTTCTGTGCAAAAATGCAAAGCTATGGAGAGTCTACTTATGTAACGTATACAGGGGAGATTGCTTTGATAAGAAACAATGGGTAAAACAAAAGCAATTCTATCTGAAATGTGTGGGATTGATTCTTGTGCTATAATGTACAGAGTGCAGATTGTGAATGCCTCTCTCAGCATTGTTCGAACTACAGTAATGACTTGTTAGTGCTCAGGCCACAAGGTTTTCTCATAATTTGCTCTTGCCACTCACGGCGTCTGCATTTCACTGACCTTGATCCCGGGGCTCTGGTATTACAGCTGCTTATACGCCTGATAATGCACTGAGGCTCGACCTTGCACAGGCAGGTCTAGGCCGTTTGTGACTGGTAATTTTTATTGTTTTGAAGTCGTGACCCTCGATTTAGCGCCGCTGTTTTCAAAAGGCAAGAGACTAAAATTGACAAACAACCACAATTGAAAATAGTTTATAGTTTTGACCTTTCACCTTGTGGTACATATTAGTCCCAAAGGCGAATAGATGCGGCGTTTCAACAAATGTCTCCATGGTACAAGAAAACCAATAATATAACAATGATTTAATCACACTTCATTTATCCAAGGGGAAATGTATTTGTCTTGACTTTTCAAATTAATTGTTCCAGACTTGTCAATAGATTGATTTTACAGTGGAGTTTTTGTGTCTCTGTTGACCTCAAATGAAAAAATTAGATTTTCTTTTTGGCTGCTCACCACATCATCTCACTATAAAACATGATTTGACCTCTTTTTCCAGGCTTTGTCCCAGTTAATCATTAAAGGTGTACCATGTAACATTCTGGTAGAGTAAAAGAAAAATTCAAATCTGTCAACTGGACAAAAAGTTGCAGGAGTGAAGACGTTTCGCTGCTTGTCCAAGCCGCTTCTTCAGTACAACTTTTTGTCCAGATGACAGATTTGAATTTTTCTTTTACTATGGATCATACCTGGACGGAATTTTTCTTTACTATGGATCATACCTGGACGACTGAGAGATTACACACCTGCTTGTCTCCATGGAGATGTTATTGCTTTGCCTGGAATGTTCCACATATGCCATTAAACCAGTTGTGTCCATGGAGATGCATAGCTAAATGCCACACAATGGAACATTTTAGGCAAAGCAGTTTAACATCTATGTAGAAACAAACAGTGTGTGGACTTTATACCAGTAAGGCTTCATATTGCACCTTTAAATTGTCTTACATCCATTGTAGCTGGATTGGATAAAAAAAATGTATGTCCAAATTGAAAGCTATAAGAGGACACTCATCTTTGTTGCAGTCTGGCACTAATCTGTTCATTGTTTCTCACCTCAGATAGTCCCACATGCCAATGGGAATCATTTGGCAGAATAGGTTGCATAAGTCCATACATACGTTACAATTACAGTCTGGAAAATCTCCTCAAAGGCATAATCCAGTGTCAGGACAGAGAAGCCGAGGCTGATGAGACAATTATCGAGGCCATTGCTCTGTCACACTCGCCCTGTACCGCTCTTTTCCCCCTTTTAGCTTGTATTTATGCATTATTTAAAGCAGCACCGTGTGATACAGTGACCTACTATAGACAAAACTATTTTTAACATCAATTACCGCCCCCTCTTCAGGAGACAGACACAGAACCACATTTCATTTGAAGTACAAAGGGGCTTTCTCATTGTTCTCCTCTTTGGTTTGCTACATCTTTTGACTGTGCCACCCCCTTGCAGTGATGATGCGCATGCTGTGTTTCGGCTTGATCTGAGTGTAGGAGGTGATGTCTTTCTTTTCTCTCCTCCTCCTCCTCCTCCTCCTCCACCTCCTCCACCTCCTCTTCCTCCTTTTCCTTTGTGATTTCAGTAAGAGCAACGTGAGGCTTTGCCATTCACACACACAGGCACTGTCATGAACTTGAACAAAAAAGCACACACAAACACAGATAACATAGCAATTTCGTCCCGATATAGCCGCTCTCGAGATCCCAGCTAACCAAGTAAAGACTTTCACACACCTGAAATCTTAAATTAGCAACAAGTGCTTCTGAGTGCCTGTCATTACTGTCTCCTAATAAAAGGAAGAAGGCACATTTCGCAGACAGACAGACTATAGAGGTTATTTCGAGCAGTGCTTCTCTGCGTCACCGCTGCCCTCCCCTTCTCGGCAATCACAAAATGCAAAGCAGCTGCTGTGAAACCATCTAAATGATAAGGCTTATAGGCTTAGCATGATAACCACTCACGGGCAGTGATGGGAAGTAACTGCATACCTCTACCGAGAATACATATTCAACATACACATTTTTCTTCCGTTACTCTTCGGCGGTATTCAGAATACAGTTACTTTTCTAAATTCAAAGGAATGCATTGTTGCACTTGATTACACAATTTCAAACTGCACCATATTAGAAAGAAAAACAGAAAACGCTGCCCTTATGGTGAGTGCATGTGCAATCTTTCCTTCTCCAATTAGCGATAAATAAATGCATAACAAATGGTGAAACAGACATAAAGCTGTTTTTAATACTATGTTACATTTTTTACACTATCATTTAAATGCAACTCGAGCAAAGTATTCTATGTATTCAGAATACAGTACTCTGATTGGACCATGAATGCATTAAAAATACATTTTAATGCAGGTATTCGGTATTCTTCCCATCACTGCTCACAGGGAGGACCTTATCAGTCAAATTAGTGCATTAATGACACCAAGGTCAACTCTGGATGCTTTTAAAGAGAGAGGCAGATCACACTTGCAACACACTCACAAAGACTCTGCAGAGGAGGAGGTGTCATGCCATCTGCTGGAGGACTCTCTTAAGGTTTGAGGAAGATGTGGGACAGATGCTGCTGTAAGTGTGTATATTGTTCAAGCAGAGGCACAAAATCATTTGATAACTTAAGAGGACTCATCTATAGGGCTTGATGCTGTACTTCTAAGAAAACAGTGTTGTGCAATTTACAATGTAGAACTGTGGTAATAAGCTGTCAACATGTTAATCAGACCTGCTTGATGGGACCATATGCTATGTTATGTATCTTAACACCTTTCTGAACAGAATTATCTGCTATTCGAACAACAGAAGCTTGTCCATTGGATTAGATCTCATATTACCGGGGGGTGGGTCACGACTCATCATTATCTTAGAGACTGACAACTTAAGACCAGGAACACCCCACAAGACAGTAGCGTTGTCAAAAGTATTGAAAATCGACTGCTAATCAAAGTATCCAAACTACTCATATTCATTAAAGCAAGTATCGATACTGACAAAAACAGGACAAAATTGGACCTTCCCTGAACAGTTTTAGAATGAGCCTTATCATTCTAAAAGACCACATGGTAACAGAAGAAAGTACTATTATTTTGTGTTACAAAAATTGCAGTCCATTGTCTAAAAAGGGATTTTTCAATGTGGTATCAAAATCTGTATGGAGTATCAAGCCTATTACTTAGTATAAAAACTGAGTTAGAAATGTTAGTATTGTGACAGCACAAAGAGAGAGACAAATACTGCAGAAGCGTGTGTCCTATAATTACCACGATTTGGTTTGTGCTGTTCCATCCAACTATCCACTCTGATAAAGAAATGTGTTACAGTCATAATGTTATGGTTGATCCGTGTATTCTGAATACTGAAAATAAAACTTTAGAATCAAATGTTACCACTGATCACATACAATCGTTTAAAAGAAAGGAATGAAAGAACATACAGAACTATGATCATATTCTGCCTGCAAACTTAACTACAAAAATGTTCTTTTTAAATTTTGTCCAGAACACCACCTTCCTATAGTTTACCCCAGTATATAAACAAGTGCACAGGCAACCTGTTTCTATACTGGATTTCACTGCTGAGTTGTTTTGCACTAAATAATAATCTGACTGGTGCCCTCCATCTCCCATAGTCTTTTGTCTCCTTATTATCATCTGGGTCACCATTCTGGCCCACAGTGTCACTGCTGACTTATGAGGATAGAATATTTGCACCCTTGGGTGCAAGTACTGTATGTGAACGCATACACTTCTAGAAAACAAATATTTGAAAAGGTGCTATCTCTTTTTGTACAGTTGGTGTGGTTAAATTCATATACATACAAATCTATAAATGTATAAACATTTAATTGGCTGGTGTATTTTCTCTTGCTGGGTGTTGTGACAGGTGAATATTCTGCAAGTGGAGCAAATGTGGTGAGCACAGACATATTCAGAGAGAGTCAGGGAGAGGGAGGGAGAATTAACGGCAGAATAAAATGATGGTGACAGCAGAAAATGGCAACCGGCTCGAGCACAGTGCTCATGGTTTGTGTGCGGCGCGGGGGAGACCGGCACACAGGGAGACCGTGTCACATTTTGTCAGTACTTTGTCATCACTCTGGGCTGTTGTGTATCATTCATACCACAGCTGCCTTCAGTAATCACATAATGGTCTGAATTGCAGCTCAGATGACAACTGTCACAATGTTAGCTGACCTGTCGCCTTCTGCACAGGCCGCTTTACAGTAATGCACACAAAGGTTATCATTACTCTGTCCACTCTCAGGGCGCCATGAGGGACTCATCTGCATAATGTTTACATGCTCAAGCTGTCAGTACCTTTACCATTTCAAAAACTGAGCATATAATGATAACTGGGCAGCGTAGTGCCCACCCATATTATATATATATTATTTTCCTCTTTAACACTGGGAGAAGGTATAAATTGTTATGAACTATATTTAATTTAGTTTTACGTTTAATTTTCGCTGCATATTTTGTCCACAATCTATGACTATGTTTAGGAAAGACCATATGAAATCGTATGAGAAGGTGTATGCTGCACTAAAAATATTGTTCTGGGATTCTATTGCACAATAAAATGATTTTATTTTTCTTATCAGATTTTGACAGAAATGTGTAAATAGTTTTCTTTTCCATGTTTTCTCCTACTACAGACAGCATTATTATAGTTTAACTTGGGAACCAGTCTCTGTTAACAAAGAACATGAAGAAGAAATGTTGTTCAAGCAATAACCTTTAACTTTCAGTGAATTGGGATATGATTCATTAAATATTTTTAATCAAAATTACTTGAATATGGCAAAAACATGTTTAATTGTTTAACCTAGGTCATTTAAAAGGTAAAAACATTACATTGTGGAGATACATTTGCTTTTCCACATAAAGAGCCTGTTTATGCAAACTGCTAAAGGTAAGGTCTTCACATCTGGGTGTGGTATCTTCAGTCTGCACTGTAACAAAGAGCACTCTTGATGCCATATGACTGTAGGCAGTTGTAACATCTGCAGCCTTGTCCTGTGTCTCACCTCCAGCTCTGCTCTCCCAGCCGACCACACAGGAACGCTCTCTTTCACATTCACACTCTGAGCTCCTCTCCTTCAATTACGTGACTGCTCTTCCATGTGAGCACTCCTGCTGCTCCTCACTCATCCATTGTACTGTGATGGAAATGTATGTGCATCATGTTGTGAAGAAAATATTCTTATCATATGTCTTGGTGTAAATGCATTTGATCTGTGTCAGTCTGTCAGACCCAGACCAGATATTAACCTGTGTGAAGGCTCTGCCCGACTCTCCAGGAAAGCCTCTGTAGTCTTACCTGTCCTCACGTTTAAAAGTTCATTATCTCATGGGTGTGAAACAAAAGTCACCCTGCTTTGATATATATGTAGCTTAGTCATTATGGTATAAATACACAGTGCTCAGCTGCTCTGGGGGAAGAGATGCTCTAAGGGAGAGACTCAGAGAGACTTGGGACGCGGAAAAGGCTACAGGCCTGGGCCCTGTCCTGTCCATATCTGCTGTAACAAAGAATAAACCTTTTTATATTTCATAACTCACCAGGCTTCGCAAATGGATTATTATTCATCAAGCGATATAGTATTTTTCCACAACAGTTCCCAGGTCTTGGACGGAGCTGGTTTCAAATGCTGCATCGATTTCTGCCATTCCTCACATTGTCGCTCGCCCTCAGCCTGATTGTCGTAATTTGTATTTTTTCACTGTACCTGAGTTCTACTATCCTAAAACATGGAAACACAACTAGTTCACTTTGAACGATGCAAAGTTATTCCTTACTTTCCTAACACATTCCTAGCATTCTAATTATTCTCTGTAATAAGGAGTTTTGCTGTCATGGTAATGCTTATAACAACTGCCATGCTAACAGCACACAAGCATTAATTCCTGGTTCGAGGATAATAAAAACACTCAATAATTAGATGCAGACAGCACACAATAGTCTAATTTGGACTTTTACTTGACTTTGACTTTTATATATATCTGCCTTGGACAAAACACATTTTTCTTTATTACATAAAAATAGGTCCAGCCAATTTCTTTTAATATCCAAGGTTTGATCAACATTGGGAATATGTTATAATTTAATATGTCAGTAGTAGATATAAAAAGATCAAGATGAAGTGTGTTCACATTTTTTAAAGAATCTTTTTTTAGTTGGACAGAGTGCACATGGGACCCCATCTATTGGTGCTTGTCTCAAACTGTCTGTCCAAGGCTGAAAAAAAGGATTATTAGGGGCTTATTGCTGGACTCCAGATATTTGTTGGAAGCCATGCTGCTGTTACACTGTCAGTGTTTAGTGATGTGAATCTCATTGTGTTTAGTCAGACATTTGAATTGAATGTGGCTCTAGCCTTGCCCAGCATTTTTCTTCAGATATGTTACAATGTATCTATTAAAATTACACACAATCAGGGACATGCAGTTGTGCAGTTCTTGACTATTTGATAGAGGAGCAATATGGAGTCCTCCACTCCCTCTGCTCCTTTAAGTAAACACATAGAAAACCTGCACACATTGAAGTGCACAGCTTGAAAGGCGTGTTTTAATGAGCCCATTGAGAGATCTGAGGCTCTGGGGTAATTTGGGTTAAAACAGCAGCGTGTGGCAGGCATTTATCTGACTGGCATTTGCCATAGACAACAAAGAGAGGGGAGGCTGTGATCTAAATCTAAGCACTTTCAATATGGCCTCTGCTGCATGTGCCCGGGTTTAGTGAGCAGAGTGGACCGTTTCCCTCTTCTCTATGCAGCCAAATAATTAACTCATGTGAAAAAGGCAGCATTTGAGGGTTTGCTTTTTTCTTGTGGCCTGAAATATTTTCTCATCTTTCACAACAAAGTTTGATTTACACAAGAATAAAGCAAGTGAGGAAATGATTGATTTTAATGGGATTTGCTGGAGGGAAAAATGCCATTCATTAAATAGCAATGAGTGGGCATCACAATGTAACTTCACATAATGGTTTTTGTGAGGAGACTGCTCTGTCTGAAGTACAAGCTTTTTAAACATATTTTTGGATTTCAAACACTTGTTCAAAGACCAGCATCGAAATATCCGGGCTCATTACCAGTGGCTAGATCAGCCTCATTATGTGTTCTTGATATGAGATATACAGCTTATATTTGAATACATTCAATTAAGTTGTGTTCTGAGTTTGTACGGAAAGCAATCCTGGGAGAAGATTTTGTTATTTTTCTGCTGCAGTTTACTCTCCCAGTGCTCACAGTAAATACACAGACCTGACTGTTTGAATGTATTCTGCTCTAGGTGCTGACCTTTGACCTCTGTTGTCCATGTAGCCTCCTCTTCACCTCTGACTTAGCTGCCTGTGTACAGGCAAGTAAGACATTTCAGTTGACTGTTACAATAGTAGTTTTTGGTTGGGCCTGCAGAATGTGCACTATGGAGCTGTTGTGCTTTCATAAAAATTCTGCAGGTGTCAAATAGTCCTTATCTTCAGTATAACATTGTTTTACATCATCTGTCAACAGTGATAAGGCATTTTCTCTCCGGATCACTTTAGCATCTACAATCATATCACATCTGCGTGTTTTACCCTATGGTGCCTACGGCTCAACTCAAACACTGTTGGAAATTTTGATGTAGTGCTAAAGAAGGAAACGTCCGAGCAGGTCTCTCAGACACACTGAATCCCAAAAGAGTCCCCACCCAGGCCTGGCGTGTGCAGGGCCAAACAACGCCTCATTACCCCAGTCTGAAGGTGTGACCGTGGGTTTATAGGTTAATGCACTAATCTGCTGACCGGACCATATTTCACAGTTGGTCAGCAGGCAACTTCAGAGAAGTGTCTTTGTGTACTTGTCTGCCTTTTGGTGCATTATTGAGTCCTTTATCTTCAGAAGTCAGAAGGCCGTTGTCAGGGTGCACAGACAAGGCTGATCACAGGATGAATCAAGCTAAATATGCTAATACAATGATGATCACTTTTCCTGACAGCAGCAAAATCGACACAAAGGACAATCTATGAAATACAGCGTATGGTTAACTTTTCCTCTTGGCCTTTAAAAGACACATATTATGCATTATGTATATTCCTATTGGCCTTTATACATGCTCAGATTCAGAATTCCTTTTATCCATCCGCAAGGGGAAATTATTTTATACTGCAGAAGGATTGTACAGTGAGGCTTGTGAATAATGACCACTGTATAAGGCTCTTAAGTGTGATTTCACTTCCGGGTCCAAGGCAGATCAGGTCATTGAAAATACTAAACAAGACAGTTTTGTCTTTTTGTGACAACATATCTTGTGTTAAAAGGGGATTGCAGTCATTTTAACAATAACAAGGTTATAAGTGCGGCAGAAAGTGTACATAGTTGAGTCGCTAGCATTAGCGGTGACCAGGCAATTAGTGTGTCAGCGACACTTCACTTTGTCATTGTGCAACCCAGCTCCACCGCACGCTTTCGGGACAAAAACGGCAACAAATGTCTCCTCTGCTTCCGGCTGCGTCCCCGCGCTGCTGGCAGATGTCATGACCGTTGCCCTAGCCTTGTGTGAACGCAGTGGTGGAACACTTTTCTTTAGGCCTAGCGTGAAGTACGGGTCGCTTCCCGGCTTGACGCAGTGTGATAGCTGTCTACTCTTGGAAGCGAGGATGACAGAACTAGAGACCCGCATCTCCTTACTGAATCAAACCCAGAGCCAGTCTCCAGCTCCTTGACTTGTGGGAAAATCCATGTCCATCACCATGATGAATAAATTAGATGCAACCCTAGCTGTTCCCAGTGTAAATTCCTCTCCTGCTGGTGCGGGATGCGTACCCGTGTTCAGCATGATACATGGGGTTGTCATGGTACAGCTAAACCAAACGGTCCAACTTATTCTACTCGGTCTCACAACTAGTCCCTCGTTACAAATAGTAAACAAAAGGAAAAGTGCTGACATCATCATGCAAGTTTTAATCAAAGGCAGCCATTGGGGCTGTCAAATAGATTTAGCCTTCTTGACCTGAACGAGTCTCCATGTCTGTCAAGTCACGAGGAATTATCATCCCCTCTTAGATCCTCGCGGGACATCACAGCAGCACCCACTGCATTACAACAACAAAATCTGTGTCATTCCCATGTCCATAAAGATACTACAAAACATGGAAAAGAAGGTCAAAAGTCCCACACTTATAGACTTATAGACACGGTACTAAAGTTCAGAAAACAATGCATAATGTCTGGCCCAGTTCCACTCCCCAGTTTCAGTGACATGAAGTGTAGTCGGATCTGCCAACTTAACGTCTGACTGAAGGGTTATTGCAGTGCGCTAGGAATTCCTTTTGTGGATTTTTTTTTTTTTTTTTTTTGTGGATTCTGGAAGAGGAATAATCTATTTGCCTGTTGATGACATTCATTTAAATAGGGCCAGGAAAAAAACTACTGAGTGATTTGGATTGGGAATTTTTTCATAAAAAAAAAAAGAAAAGAAATAGATATTTATCAAGAGTTCCAAAGGCAAAAATGTCTTACTTCTTACTCTTTGCTGATAAAGAATCACGGAAATCCAGCAAGGACAGATCCCTCTCAGAACCTAGTATTCATACATTACCAACTGATATTTTTATTGGATTCAGCAATTGTAAATTCTAAAGAGGAAGTAATTGAGCTTTTTGCATTTTAAAGGTGGGACAACTAAAAATGTAGATAATTTCCAGCCAGTATCTAAATGACTGTCTTGCCAAAGTTTTTGAAAAGTTATTTGCAAATCAAGTTACAATTTATCTAAATAAATTCTCCATTTTGAAGTCTTATCTATCTGGTTTCAGAAAAGGGCACAGTACTGTCACTGTAACCACAAAAGTTTTAAATGACAATTTCACAGCCCTTGATGACAAACAAGATTGTGTAGCACTGTTTATTGATTTAACTAAAGCTTTTGATTCAGTAGATCATAAAATCCTCTTGAAGTGCCTGAAGCTTATTAGATTTGACAATGCTAATTGGTTCCAAAATTATCTTTCAAATCAAATGTTTTAACTTTAAGCAAAGGAGTGCCTCAAGGCTCAATTTTTGTCCCAGTAATTTTGCTATATTTATTAATTCAATTGGTTGCAATTAAGAGAAACCCTCATACATGTATGTGCAAATAATGCTGATGTTTTGTATGCAAGTGCTCCCTCTGCTGATCAGGCAATTTCAAAACTGCAGCAAAATTTTAATGAGATCCAAAATTCTCTCAGAAGTCTTAAATTATCACTGAATGCAAATAAACTAAGTATTTTTTTTTTTTTTTTTTTAATCATTTAAGTGATGTGCAAGCTACAGATCTTTATACACTAAATGGTACATTGATTGAAAGGGTCACCACCTATAAATATCTTGGGTTTTGGCTTGACGAAAACTTATCCTTTAAAATACATATCTCGGAATTATGCAAGAGTTTAAAATCAAAATTATCTTATTATTATAGAAACAAATCTTGTAAACCACTGAATTACAGAAAAGAAAGCAACTTTTCTTTCTATAAGAAAGTTTGCAGACTTTAGCCTCTACTTTGAAACCTTTAGACTCTTTCACTCAGCCCTTCGTTTCATAACAGGTGAATATATCACTTGTTTGTTGGCTGCACTAAAACTGAAATGGGGAAAAAAAGCTTTTGATTATTTTGCTTCTCAAAAATGGAATACATTTCAACATACAAAACTAGATACACTGGTGCCACTAATAAACTTTAATAATCTGGTGATAAACAATTAAAATCATGCCTGCACCTGTTTTTAATGTTTGAAATGGACCTATGTAGTTTTTTGTTCTGTTTGTTTTTGTTTGTGTTGTTCTGCGTTTTAACATGCTAATGTAAGGATGCAGTTGCAATGAACATGAATTGATAACAATAATGCTTAGAACAAGACTGGCAATGATTTATAGATCTTAAAACAGCACAGGGTTTTTTTTTACCTATGACGCAACAATCATGGGACAAATTAAGTGTTTTTTGAGTACTTAATGTGAAAGGACCTTGTTAACAGGATTAGTTAAAGAAGTGTAAATTAAGCTACAGATACAGCTAAATACTGAGCCCATATACCCCATATCAGCAGGGGACAAAATGATATAAATGTAGAGATTGTGATGTATACATCACAATACAACTTTGGATCTGAAAGTATGATGACTTTTGACCCCTGGATTACATATCTTTACGAAAATGTTAACCAATTTACACTTTTGGAATCCATCTATGTCTTGGCTTCTCAGGTGTCTGACTCGACTAAGCAGTCCAGCATGTGGGTGCGAGATTAGGCCTTCCCAGCATGCCTCTGGGCCTCATTAACTGTAACTGTTGATCTGGCTTCTTCACTGAATGATACTATCTGTCAAAGGCAGTGATTCAGAGGCTTGTGTAAGGAACTGTGGCACTCATCTGTCACCATGGAGATAAACATTAGACAATGAGTTGCATTACCCATTATTAAGGAGATGAATGGGGAGAGGGGCAGTCCCAATTTGAAGCCGCACCTGCCAAGAGGTTTGGTTCTATTGACCAGCATGAGTTTATGATGTTCTGTTTATGTAATAACAGTTAAACTGATTGATTTTATATTGTGCTTATTGCACTGTTTGCATTGTTATTACTACTATATCACATACTACCTTTGATTAGTTATTTCACTCCATGTTGTACATAAATAAACCAAGAACAGTAATCCAATTACATGCAATAAAATTGAAATTCAAATTATTTTTAAATAAATTAATTTTATTTAAAGAAAGAGCTCTGTATTATTCTGTATGACTCTTGTGTCTATAACCAAGGGCAAGGAAGTGCACAGGATTGTCTGAATTCTAATAAGTTACCAAAAATATCTATACAATCTGTTTTTAAATCTCTTGATAACCCTTTTTTCTCTGTGGTGTACATTTTTGACTTATTGATATTTAGGTGTGGTGTGGGCACTTAAGAAAATATTTTTCATATTATTGTAATTACATTTTTTTGTAGGATATTGTGTGTACTTCATGGAAAATTATCAGTAGTAGATCACATTTTTCAAATCCAAACAGAAAAGTACAAAATTTGTACTAAGCAAACTTTTCACCTGCACACATCACCTGTGTTTAATATACTTTTCCTATAGTGTGGCTCTTCCTTCCCCGTATGTGCTCAACAGTGGTACCAAATGAAATCACTCAGAAATTGCTTGATTTTATCTGGTCTGACTCCACAGACTATTGCCTGTATCTTGCTCCCATGTTCTTACTGTTTGCTCCATGTCATTTGGTGCGTCCCCTCACATATATCTGTGTAATGGTGCCGTGGTCCTCTCCTGATGCTTCATTATGATGACAGACACCAGAGCAGAACCACAGTGTGAGCAGCATGACGCCCATAACATACTCTCCCTGTTAAAATTCACATGTGAACACCCCTTACTCCTGCCTTCAACTCACAACAACACCCAAGGGAGACTGAACCCAGAGCGCTTCTAACTTCCCCTGCATTTATTCTTCAGTGGAGTGTACTGGCACATTAAAATCCATATACAAGCTTCTCAAAGTCCAGTTCTTCCACATATGATTAGTCATACATTATTTATTGTATGACAAGTGATTTTTGTCAATCTAAAAAAGTCTGTAGTTTCTGTTTGCCACTATTAAAGTGTACAGTCTCATTGGTTTCCCACTGATGCTGGTTCAGACCCAGTGTGTGTTTTAGGTGAACGGTTGAATGTTCTCCACTTGTGTAAGTAGATTCCCCTTGGGTTCTCTTACTCGCCCCTACTTCAAAAGCGAGGATATGTAATAGCTGTAATTCTCCAGAGAGGGCACTGTAAGGTAGGGTTTTGACATCACAGAGCAATGGTGGACATCCCATGATCCTCAAGTGTTGGGAGGAACATGGGAGGAGTCTGGAATGCAGTAATGATATTTTTTGGACAATCTAAAGCTCTGAACAGGAATGTTCTCTGAAATGTGAAAACATGTTGTACAACAAAATCTTTGCAATATACTGGTTTAAAATAACAACCATATGCCACAATATTCTTATACAAAATTGCATTATTGATCATATTTAATAACAAATTAGTCAATAAAAGAAAATATGATAAAAAAAAAAACTTTGCTTCAACTCTAAAAAATATGAACTATGCTTTGAAATGGTTTGTTTAATAGGACCCAAGGACGAATGTGCGAGGAGGGCGAGTCAGCGAGCCCTATTGTATTTGTACAGTTTTGAGGGAAATCGCAAAAATCAAGCCATAAACATTTATGTATAGACAAGTAAGTAGCATCGAAAATTTGAGTTCAGTGAGCTACAATTCTGAGTGAAGACCCTGAGCAGAAATATTGAAAGACGGCTCGGTGACGCCACCTCAAAATTGCATTTGCATTGCCCCTATAGGAGCCCGGTCCAGAAAAATGTCATTGTAGACAAATGAAACTTAGCATCAAAAATAGGTCAATACAGATTAATTATACAGCCGTCCAAAATCTAGCACTCGTACTTTAACAAACTTGCCCTAGGGTTTTTATCCAGTGGACTCTAAACTGAGGCAGCATCATCAGGACATATCTGGGGTCAAAAGTTGTTAAAAGAATTTACAAAAGTCTCAGGGTGTGGCCATGATGAGCAGCCATTTTGAAAACATAACAATTCCTGTAACTTTTGCAAACATCGTCAGATTCAGAGAAACCCAATGTAGCGTCTGTGTATTTTGATGAGCTGGACAAAATGATGTTAGAATTCTATCTTTAAAAATGGCTCTCCAGCGCCCCCTGCAAAGTTACAATGGGCCGTAAACATTTATCTCCAACATGACACAGTCTAACGTTGATATGCAGCTCTCCCTCTGTGGTGCACCATCCACGGTTGCAAAAGTTACAAGGCCCCTTTATTACTGCTTACAGTTTTAATTTCTATTGTAATGATGACAAATATGAACTGATTGTGATTTTGTGATTTTTCTTGGAATTTGTTTCAAAAAGAGGCTAGTTGAAATGTTTGTTGCAATCCAGAGGAAAGGTGCTATTAATTCGTTAAAACACAGGCACTTGACATGTTTTGAGTTCTAACATTCTTGTGTAGAAGGTCATTGGTTGTTGAGTCAGCCTCTAGGGCATGTTTGTGTTCTCTGATAGCTCCCATGTTCCCTTTGCTAATCACATAATTAACTGCTCTTTTTACAATTCAATTAAAGGCAGAAGAGCGCTGCACGAAGTGTAGCACAGCACTGACCCCTGAGGCCAAACACTCCCACTGCACACTTATCTCTCCCCGCTAGACATGGACACTGTTCTACAGATTCAGTCAATGGCCAATTCACACTCAGAGCAATGATATTACACATGAACAAAGTGGTGCTTTAATCTGTAATCTGCTTTTGTTGGAAGTGCTGCTACATAGTAAGCATACAAGGCCATGAGCAACCTATACAAAACAACAAATGAGTTGTCATAACAATGCAACATAGAAGGGAATGCAAATGTGATGAATTAGTCTAGAACAGCATGTACTGTACATGTTGATAAGTAGAATTTGCCAACATAGCCTATGTGACACTGCTCTATACAGATTAGAGGTATGAAGGTATGTATGAACATTTTGAAAAACACTTTAAAACCTGTAATGAACACATTAAATAGACTTGTTAAAGCTTTGTGCCATGGTATAACTGTATTCCCTCATCAAAAACATACCTGAAGAGGTTTTAGATGTCATCCATGCATGTTTGAGTAATTTAGCAATCTCTCCCAGGCTCTTTTTGAACCCTCCTTACGCTTAGCAGTACGATCCTGTCCAAAGCTCAGCCCACATGCCTACGTCACCCATGCTGCTGCATGGCAATTTTCCATAAATATACAAAAGCATGATACAAAACAATATACTACACCTTCACAAACCTGATGCAATGTGCAGTGGTATCATTTACAGAATGCAAGCCGATTGTGTTGTGATGTGTTCTGAAGGGGGAGTGACTTAGCAAGGGGAGCAAAGAGAGGGGGGACTCAGAGTGTCAAAAATGAAAGTGTAACTTGTTAATAGGTTGTTTTTGGCAAATATAGTATTTTCAAAACAACAAAAGGTAACATGCCAATCTAAATATTTTATGTGCGAGCAATTAATAGAAGTTTAATACCCTCTCTTTAAAAAAAAAGATTAAAAAATCTCTCTCTCTCTCTCTCTC
>JACM01021267.1:0-18807 GCA_000787095.1 Periophthalmodon schlosseri
TTATACTGATAATGAGTTCAAACAGGTCATATTAATACAGGTAATGAGTGGAGGAGAGAGGAGCCTCTTAAAGAAGAAGTTACAGGTCTGTGAGAGCCAGGTATCTTGTTTGTTTGTAGGTGACCAAATACTTATTTTACAGAGGAATTTAACAATGAATTCATTAAAAATCCTACAATGTGATTTCCTGGATTCTTTCCCCCCATTCTGTCTCTCATAGTTGAAGTGTACCTATGTGAAAATTACAGGCCTCTCTCATCTTTTTAAGTGGGAGAACTTGCACAATTGGTGGCTGACTAAATACTTTTTTGCCCCACTGTATATATACAGTCTATGGTTTTAACTGTCACATTTACAGTGACTGGCTGCTAGCTTATCTAAACTAACACATTTGAAGCATTAAATAAGTGTGACTGAGCTTAACTTAACTAACTAAGCTTTACTTGTGAAAGGATCATCCTTTTTTCTTGCTTTGTTGTTTATAGAGTCTCTGTGTTTGAGTCTCTGTAACGGAGCCGCCATCTTGGGACGACATCCATTGCTATTGCTCAAGTTGCATCTGACAAGCCTTTGAGGTTTTTATGATTTCTATGAGTAACAAAAAACAAAACTTCTTCGTCTAAATTATACAATACTTATGATTAGACAAATTAAAATTAACCACCTTTATTTTGTTAGATGAATCTTTAATCTGCCAGAAAAATGCCTTCCTTCTTTGTAAATTGTTTCTGCATTTTGGATGGTGTTGATGACATTGGCAAAGGGATTCCATTTTAGAACTCAGTGCTAGCTCCTGTATTTTATTTTTTTTGTTCTTCTCAACTTTTTTCCACAAACTACCACTTAAATGGTGTGAGAAAGACCTTATATTTAGGTTCCTTCCTCATACTTGGTCAAACCTCGGCTAAATTTACACATTTGAATTATTTCTGCGGCCCCTGATGAAAACCAACTAAAACCATTGTCATTTTGGTAGTGCTAATTAGGGACAGTCTTGGTTGAGTGATCCTAAATTAAATACCATAGTCATATTTAAATAATTATAATTAAAAAGCCTTTAGAGGAGTCATTATGGACAAACATTCTATAGCTTTCTATCATATTAAAAAGCTATTCCTCCATCATGAACATACCTCGAGGTGTGTTTTGTATCATTTTTATGCTATAGAATAAAATAAAACAGGTTATCGACATTCCCTCTCAACCCAGATTCACTTGAACACTGTCTTTCCAACCTCTCTACATTCCATGACCATGGCAGCAGCAGAACTATTCACCTCCTCAGCCTCTCCATTTTCTTCTCTTCACCATCACAAGTGCCTATGCTTTGGTGAAGATATTTTCCCTAACACACCCATAATTATATTGCTAACGTTTTTACCGGCCACAGCACCAAAGTTGGAGTATTTCATATTCACAGCTAGCTTCTTTATCTCACCTTTACACTTGTAGCCTTGCTTGTAGAATCCCCATATCTGTAAAAAAACAAAAAAAAACAAAATAAAGTTGAGGACTAATTAAATGTTTCTTTGTAGCCTACAAAAGCACAAATAGACCAATTATTGCTAGTCGGCAGCCCCATCTCCACCACAGCTCTTAATGAACAAGAGAGTCTGGCTGTTTGAAATGATGAAAAACAAAGAGGATTTGTCAATTCTCTCAATTGTATCTTACACATTAGGCCTAAGAGGAGACAATGTGCATTTGGTGATGCACTCTCACTTTTATTTTTTGGATCTGTTTTCCTATTTCACTTGAAGTTTCATTAATTTCAACAAAACAAATCTCAAAGAAGAGAAAGCATTATTGTTGAATTGTTGTATTAAGTGTTCTTCAATCAGTATTTCAAGTGGCGTCCTTGTTCACATCGTCTATTTAGTTTAGTTATGTAATGGTTACATTTCTGAGTGCCAAGAAGGATTGCAGATTAAAAAAATGTAAATCTTGTAGAAGTGTAAATTTGTTCCATATTCCTTTGTCAGGAACCATTATGTACTCATAGCCGCTGTCACTATGTTTACATGCACACCAGGAAAACTGGATAACTGGCCTAGTCCAATTTAAACCAATTTATCAAAATGCATATAAACCCAGAAACTACAATTGAGGTGACATAATTCGAATCTCAAAGATCCCAAAAATATATCTGGAGAAGCCGGTACGTACTCAGATACTCGCTGTATGTAACAGTACTGTCTGATTTATATTAGGAGCAGATTAGGAGAGACGTTCAACTGCATGGGGTAAGAAACAGCCAGACAAAGTTTAAACGTTCACTCACTAGTTTTAGGTCATCAGTGATGATAAAATGCATTCCCTTTGTTGCAGTCTAGCACAAAGTAAAACCTACCGGAGCTTCAATATGCAAACAGAGCGAATAACTAATGCAGTTCTTAACAAAAAATCTAATCAAATGATCAGTGTAAAGAGGTGTTGCTTATCTATCAAAAGGGTGTTAATACATATGCTAGCTATTTTTATTAGTAACTACAGCTGCAAAGTTTTAGTGCCAAGGCAAAATTACTAGACACCCCTGAGTATCTTGTAGCCCCCCTTTTGCAGCTATTTGGTTCTGTGACCTTCTGTATACTGGCCTGACAGGTTTTGGGTCAAAGACAATTTGAATTTGGTAGTTTAGTGCACTCTGAGTTCTCTGTTAATGTAAAGGTAGTGACTGTTTTGGCTGCACTGTGATCATGTGGTGATCTGGGCTGATGCCTGGTTCGATTCCATGACCAAATGGGTCGATTACCTCCAAGTGCTCTCATTAGACATGAACGGTTGACCTGTGTCCAGGGATAAGGACCTTGATCCTGGTTCAGAATCTGGAATTGAGTCCCTGGTATTGACAAACCAGCCAATATTCCTGGAACAACCTGGATTATTGACTGGGCAACATGTCAGATGGCCACGTCCTCTATATCCTTTAGTCTGGAGGATTTCTCGACCGCCCTACATACAGAGGGCTAGTCACCACAGTTACTTAATGTCGTGTCTATTCCAGAATCTTCTGACCACAACCCAACAAGCTAACAAGCTTGATCACTTCTGCCAGCCGTGTTCTTTAAGGAAACATTTGTTGTTGAAAGTCTTTAAAGCTTAAACTGTAATTCTGATTAGCCACTTCAGTCAAAAAACATTACAAGCAGTACTGCAAAAGGAAAATGAATTCTGTCAGCTGAACAAACATTTTAAGAGTGAAAATGTTTCACTAGTCCATTTTAAACGTTTTGCAGGGGTCCAAAGTTTTTCCTCCCTTACCTTATGCATTCTGAGAATCCTAATTATTCTCAGTGAAGTTTATAATCCCTCAGCACAGAGTTTTGCTGTGACAGTAAAGCAAGCAGCATGCTAATATGCACTTTCTGATTATCAGACAATAAAATGCTTTCTAACTAGATGCAGACAGCACGTAGTGGACTTATTTTGACCTTGAGAGCTGCTTATATAATATGTCTGTACTGGAGCAAGAAAGATTTTGTCAAAATACATGGACACGCATAGGGTCTAATAAATTAATCTTTGCATGGTTAAATATGAACTAGGTGACCAGTGCTTTGGGCAGCGTGCGGACATCAATGGGGCCGTGAGCCAGTGGGGAACAATGACATGAAAGAGGGACATCTGAGGGACAGCAAATATCCTGACCTCTCCACACACATGCACACTCACATGCACACTCACGCGCGCACACACACATACATATAAAGCACATACACACTGACTGTACTGCAGCAGGAGGAGATGGTCTAAATACAGAGAGGACCACAGAGCAGCCCACACAAGCTGACCTTTACAGCGCCCGGTCAATCCAAAACACAATGCAAAGCAAACGGGAGCAGGAAGACCCCTATGGAGGGATAGAATGGGTTGGTAAAATGGGTGCTTTCCAAAGAGCTGCTGCAGCATGTGGTTGATTAATTTCAGTGCTGGCAATAATCAACTTCCCATAGATTTATATGGGACATTGTACTTTCGAAGGCCATTTTCTCAAAATGTCTGTATAATCCCTCAGTCATCCAGGTCTGATCCATAGTAAAAGCCAGAAGTAAAATCTGTCAACTGGACAAAACGTTGTACTTCTACTTTTTGTCCAGTTGACATATTTTACTTTTGGCATTTTCTCAAAATGCATTTTTCTTCCATAATGACTAAAAGATCAACAGAAGGAAACATACAGAAGGATTTGTTGCTATCTAATTCTAAGCTTGTAATTCTAAAAAAATCGACAAAATAATTATTTTTTTTACACCAATTTTCAGTAAGATCTAGCTTACTCAAATACTAAATAAGATAACCAAAGTTCCTTATGTACATTTTTGTAAACTAAATAAAGGAAGAAATGCTTGGCCATTTTTTTTTTTTGTAACCCTACATGGAGCAGTGGAAAATGCTTCTACCTCATAACCAGGAGATTGTGGGTTCAAATCCTCCCACAGGCTAAAACAATATGCAAGAATTCAAATTGGAATTCAAATGACCCCCATTTAAGGTTCCTAGTTGCTGTGAAGGGACTCAAGCAAACAAACCTAGAAGCAGAGCATATGGTTGTCTTAATAGTTTTGTAATGTGTGTTTTTTTAAGCTTTTTAAATAACACATAAGAATAGATTTGCAAACAACGTCACTTCTTAATATTTATTTTAGCGTAAATAAAATAAAATATTCAAATTCAATTCTTATTCAAATCCCAAAAGAAAGAAAGAAAAAAATAGGTGTACAGTGAGTGAGTTATTTTGGGGAGGTGTTTTTAAACCCTGACTCTATGCTTCTTTTTTCTACCTCTCCTTTCCTCTCTCCTCTCTCACTCTCAGTCCCAATCTGTCCTTCCTTTTATTCTCTCTCTCCCCTTTATCTTCTTTTCCTTCTCTCTCTTCTCCTCTTTCCTCTCTTCTTTGCAAAAACAATGCACTTCACAGCGCTTCCAATTTCAGCACTTACGCCTCTGAGTCAACATTGGGCAATCACCTCCGCCCGCTTCATCACAATAATAATAAAACGTTGTTGTTGTTTCTCCAAATTAATTTCACCATTTTGATTAGTCGCAAACGCAGAGATTGCAATTATGATTCTGTGTTTTGTATAGCTTGTAAACAAATGTGGCATGGATGTGTTCTATGGCTTCATTCTGAGCTGTTGGTATATTTTGACAGAGCAGAGCTATGTGTCAACACAGATTATAACAGCTACTTGTAACAGTGAATTAGCAGACTGGTTGGGAACAGGGAAGTGGACAATTGAATTAGTATGTGGCTCTCATGTTCTAATAGAGAGCATACAGAACTAGGGGTAATTGCAAATGCAGGACCACAGCAATGCAAGTTCAGAATGCATGTTGTTACGATAAAGATGGGATTCTGTGATGAAGTAGGTATTTAAATTTATTGAACTTCTTCCCAGTGGTGGAAGGTGACCAAGTAAACATAGTAAAGTACTAAAGGAGAATTTTTAACTATCTATACTTGACTTAAGTAAATTTTACAGTGGATACTTTTTACTTTTACTTCACTATATTTGAGAGCAGTTATCTGTGCTTTCTACTCCACTACATTTTGAACAGGACTGAAAAGTCAAAAGTATTTTTCGTATGATTTGAGGGGTTATTTTTACTACGTTCGTGGTAAATCCTGACTTAAGTTTTAGAGTTCAAGCTTTGGCTTTGAGCAAACAAAAATAAATACACAAAATTCATTAGAAAATTAAGAAATTGATTCATATTGCAACTGTTGACCAAAATATGTATAATTTTTAATCAATATCACTACATTTACCACAAATTAAGCACACTTTATCAAAAATATCTGTGAAATACTTCTACTTTTTACTCATTTTTAAATGGGTACTTTTCATGTGATACTTTTACTTGAGTAACTTTTTACCTCTGTATCTATACTTCATTCACCACTGCTTGTTCCTTGCTCTCACAAACCCTTTGGCAAACGGTTAGTATGCACATACATGTATTTTTTAGGCCACCAGCACAGCTTTAGAACAGCTTTTTCAGACAGTGAAGGAAGATGGACCAGCCCTGTTAGCTCTTAGTTACTGACCCACATGGCTTTTTCTTACAAGCTTGCAATCCATTAAATTGTTTTCTAATTAGACAGCGTGCTGACGTCTGATTTTTTTCACAACACACTTTCTGAGGAGAAAACAGAATTTACAAATTTATGTGAAAAAAAGTTGGGTACTTCAGTTTTGAAAAGTTATAATTAGTGGAGGTAGGAGTAGAGCTTTTTTTAATCGTACAATCAATGCTGTCCCCTGGTTCGTCCGACAAGAAGCCCACATAAACATAGAGCAACAACCACTACACAAAAGACTATATCAACACAGAAGTCACTCAACTTCTGGTTCACAGTCTGCTGTTCACCTTCATGTTAAAGCTATAAATCAATAATTTTGAGACAGCGAGGTGCACATTTTAAACAGGGATGGGTTGTTTTGAAAACAGTGTGAAGGAGGTATATTTTGTCATCTTTCTTTAAACAGGAGTGGTCAGTCAGGTGCTTAAGAGCTGTGAGAGAGAGGCTGTCAGAGAACAAGAAGGCAGAAAAAACTACAAACTAGTCTAACAAGTAAACATAGGCAAGTAGATTAATACAGGGCAGGTACTAATCCAGCTCCCCTTCCCTTAGAGCAGTATACATTCTAGCTTCTTAGACCAGTAATCCCAGACTGAAAATGGCTTCCGGATAGCAACCAAAACATCTTGATTTCAAATGTTGTTTGAAATCTTCTCTAACATGGACCGCTCCTAGATGGATTAGGGATTACACCAATTGCAATTAAACCCAACAAATCCAATCCTAATCCAAGTTTTTGGGAGGTGAGATGATTCAATAGTTTAAAAAATGCTTACAAAATGCCTTCTATTTATAATAATTGATCTGAAATTAACTAACCAGCAAAACATACATTTTTTTCTATGTCCTGAAAATATTACAGAAATTTTACAAACAAGAATATCACAATTTAATACTCCGCCTGACATCTGAATGCTAACTCTAAATAACACAGGCCTTCTCAGAGACACACTACACACCAGTCCTATCATCTCACCCAATTACCTCTCACCATATTTCCCAGAATGCAACTGCACCAGCGGCCATAACTCAGGATAATTGGCAATGACGATGGCTGAAGCTGACAGAGAGCCAAACAAACAGAGTAGAGTAATGAAATGGGAAAGGTGAGCACGTATGAACAATAGGCTTTATATAGCGGCAGTGATTGACTGAACCTATGGAATCCATATGAGCGAATACAACATAGATCAATATGAGACGATCATACAGAGGTGGCATAGTCATCAGATGAAATGTTGCGTTGCCATGGTGACATTTGGGGTGCCTTGAAGTGTTTTCTCCTCTTTTGTATCAAGACAATGACAATAAATCAATGACATAAGCACTATAGCCCACATATGCGTAGGTGCCAATTTTTTCAAGACAAAATTATAGTACTTTCTGTATGTTACCATATTGTAAGCTCAAGATATTTCTAAAACTGTCCCGGAAAATTATCCATTCTTGCTCAAATAAGAATTTATTTTCGATAGTAGTTTTAGTCTCGATAAATATCTGATTTCCCAGCCTAGTACAGTCCATTTTAGTTATGCTTCCGTTGTAGGAATTATTATACCTCTGATGATGTAGGCCAAGATAACAAGGGCTGAGCTGGCTGAGTGCCCTTGGTACAGCACAGCAGTACAAATTCTCTCTCAGTAGCTAGTAAAACTCATAAAATCAGCATATGCCAAATCACTACAGGTTACTCAACAACCACATACTAAAAACTACAATACTGTAAACACTGACTTGACCTAATAATCAAAAACAAACAAAAAAAAAAAACAATCAAGGCCTCCTACTTTTATAACAAATGCACTGTCTCTCTTAACCTGCTAGTCAAAGCACCAAAGTTTACCCATTCAATTCAGTATTCTATTGATTCTCACTTGCTTGTACTGGTTAGACAGATTACATTTATTGGATTGTGTGTTGACTTACAAATCCGGCGCAGTGCTCGCAAAATGTAGGTTTCACATACGTAGCTTCCGTAAACGTGTGTATAAAGCCCATCTTACAGTTGAGCAGGGAGCTAGCCTTCATGAAGTAGTCGATCATCTCCTCTCGGCTGATCTTACCGTCCCTGTGATAGAAAAAAGGTTTATGAGGCAATAAATATCTGTCTGTTTGATTTAAGCGTAAATAATAAAATCTATATGTGTCTCACTGGTTCTTGTCCAGCTCTCCGAACTTGCTGAGGTAAGGGAAGTTGTTCTGGATAGCCTCAAACTCGTCTTGGGAAATATGGCCGTCGCCATCCGTGTCAAAGTTCTTGAAGACTGACTGGAAAAGATGTCCATAGAATGTTTTGTTGACATAATTATTATAGGCTATTTCATAAGTAGTCTAGGGATGTCATAGTAAATTATATATTAGGAGTATGAATCAGAGTTCCTAATTAGCATCATATTAAACCTATGGAGATTTTACGATTTTGAGAAGCTAAATACTGTAAGGTGGGTCTTCGGGTGGGTGGTGAGCCCTTGTCTCAAGTGGAGGAGTTTAAGTATCTCGGGGTCTTGTTCACGAGTGAGGGAAGGATGGAGCGTGAGATTGACAGGCGGATCGGTGCAGCATCTGCAGTGATGCGGTCGCTGTGTCGGTCTGTTGTGGTGAAGAAGGAGCTGAGCCGAAAGGCAAAGCTCTCGATTTACCGGTCAATCTACGTTCCGACCCTCCCCTATGGTCATGAGCTTTGGGTAATGACCGAAAGGACAAGATCGCGGATACAAGCGGCCGAAATGGGCTTCCTCCGCAGGGTGGCTGGGCGCACCCTTAGAGATAGGGTGAGGAGCTCGGTCACACGGGAGGAGCTCGGAGTAGAGCCGCTACTCCTTCACGTCGAGAGGAGCCAGCTGAGGTGGCTCGGGCATCTGTTCCGGATGCCCCCTGGACGCCTCCCTAGGGAGGTGTTCCGGGCATGTCCCACCGGGAGGAGACCCCGGGGAAGACCCAGGACACGCTGGAGGGACTATGTCTCTCGGCTGGCCTGGGAACGCCTTGGGGTCCCACCAGAGGAGCTGGAGGACGTGTCTGGGGTGAGGGAAGTCTGGGAGTCCCTGCTTAGACTGTTGCCCCCGCGACCCAACCCTGGATAAGCGGAAGAAAATGGATGGATGGATGGAATACTGTAAGTATTTGCATTTGCACACTAATAAGGATCTCGTCAGAGGCTTTTCAGTCAGGCCGAATTTAAATCAATGCTAAATCAAATGCTAAATACCTACAAAAGTATTCTGATGCTAAAATGTAATAGGCTAGTTGTATTTACCAGTAGGTTGGGTTGTTCCTCAAATGTTTTGCTTGCATTTGTTATTTGATGTCCTCTGTTTCCTGTCTGGAACATGCACAGACAGAGCCCAAGTGGTGCTCAAGCACCTTCTGTGCCCTTTAAGTACCCTTGTGGTCAACATATTTTTTTAGGTTTAATATTTGCTCCATGAAGACAGTAGGTTTAATATTTGCTCCATGAAGACAGTAGATGTGTAAAAGTTGTTTTAAACACGCAACAAAGAACATTTGCTGCCACTCTCATTTTTGTTATATTCTTATTGGTCCCAAATCCCTCAGCTCATTTACACCAACGCAGACAGCTTTGTTGCTGCTAACTCAGCAGGTGCACACATAAAAGTAGCCTAATATCTAAAGAAGCAAATCATATTTGCTTACTTTAAAAAAAACGTGGATAAGTTCATTTGAAAAGATATGGAAAAGTGGTAGAGCACCTGCCTCTCAAAATGTCCCTGCTCACTGTTATTATGCAACATTTTTCCCATTCAAAAAACATAATATTTTGTTACAAATTGTTAATTGCTTTGGCAATGGTCCTCATTTTTCATCATTCTGAAACCCATGGATAATGTGTTAGATGTATTCACCTGTCGCTATTGATGCTTTAACCTCAGCAATGCAGTTAAACCGTGATTGTAGTTACCATAGCAACCAACACTTGACTGACTGTTGCTGGTGATGAACTACACGCAATTGATTGTAATGGTGACAAAGTCTTATACCTCCACCATCTTCTCTATGTGCTTCTTGATTATGGTCGGGTCCGCATTCGGCTTGACCGACACAGCCCAGTTGTCAATCATAGCAGGCTTAGGCTCTGCAGGAGGGGTGGGGCTGGAGTTTTGCTGTAAAATGAAAAGTAAAAGCACCAAAGATCAATATCAGAGAAGCAAGTTACTATATGACCAACAAGGATGGAAGATTGTATGCGCTAAACTTGAGTAACAGTGAGTAGATTGCTTTACCGCTGGTTTTCGAGGCTCTCTTTGTAAAGACATTTGGTAGATCTCCTCCTCTGTGTGGTACTGGTCTAAAGACACCTGAAATGAAGGAGACAGGTACACGAACAACAAAGTAAATAACAAATATTCAATGTCCAAAATGTTTACTTCCTTGGGGATTGCATAACAAATGATCAACTTAACAATGTAGAGCAGTAAGTAGTTACACAGTATGGGGATGGAGGGTAACTTTTAGAAATTGTACTTTTCAGAGTACTTTTCTAGCAGCATATTTTTACTCCTACTTGAATACTATTTTTATTGAAGTATCAGTACTCTTACTTGAATAAAAGCATATTTTATTGAAGTAGCAGTTGTCCGATTTGAGTAAAAGGTTTAGTTATAGTTTATCACTGCGCGCAAGTCTACAAGTGACAAAACCTTTATGTTGACAATATGAAATGATTTGAACGTTTGTGTTTCCTGCACCGCTCCTTCAGATATGATTTGGGGGTTTTTTCTCATTTTTGTGTCTATCCTTTGAAAATACCAGATTTTGTGCATTAATGTTTTGTCCTTCCAATTACATTACCTTACACGTTAATTTTACTTTAGTAGTAGTTTTCCCAAATACTTTTTTTACTCTTACTTACTTAGTAATTTCTTGAACTACTAGTTTCTACTTCTACTTGAGTAATATTATATTGAAGTAATGTTACTCTTATTTGAGTACAGTTTTTGGCTACTCTGCCCACCTCTGGTAAGGGATTATTGAGATTAATTTTTAATAACACAGTAACATGTTACAATTGAAATGAGCTGTATGTTTCCCATTAAAAAGAAACCTATAGTAATCACACAGCAATATAATTACTTATGAAATTAAGTAATAAGAGTAGTAATTAGCTCACATTTACTACTTAATATCATATAATATAATGTGTTTTAAATATGAACTGATAAACTAATATAAGAATCCTATGCACTTCAGAACATACAGCTGCAGTGTTAGCAGATTGTATAGGGCTACAAAAAAGACAGTATAGTTTGCGGTTTGCGTAAGAATTTTTACTTAAATAATTGCTTTCTTTGTGATTAACTTCCTTTTGCTATTGTCTCGGACTAATTGTGTTTCCTGACTTTTATTGACTTTGGATGTGGAAGGTAATTTCAAAGTCCCTGGCGCTAAACAGGTGGTAACTTATTTTGGCCCACTTCTCTGTTTAACGAACTGACAAACTGAAGATAATTAGCTATTGACTCCTTCCAAGTGCACTTTACAAAGGAACGTCACTATCTCAGACGGACACCTGCTGCAGGATTGAATTATTGAATACATTTTACAACAAAATAAATAAAAATAAAACCTGAAGTGTCACAGGAGTTTAGCACTAAATAAATTCTACATTATTAATATGAAAATTTATTCTGCTTTTAATTGTAATTATTCTGAGAGATGTTCCAATAGCCATCACTCATTCCCACACCACATTCAGTCAAACGCAAAGTGGGTGAAATGTACTGTACGCACTGACCAGAGATGGGATCAAACGAGTAACAAACCATGGAGGAGCTAAAGGTTTGATGCTGCTCTTTAAAAGCTAAAAACTAAGTAAATAAATAGATGAAAAAGCCAAACTTAAGGCCTCAGCATCTCAGACTGGCTTTAGAACTCTGGTCAGACAGGAAGGGAGAGCAAGCGCTTTTTGGCTTTTAACTGTCAGTCAAAATAATCATCTGTGTGTGTTCTATATGATTTAGCCCGTGTTTATAATGAGGAGAGAGGACACATACTAAGGGATGTGATGAGGCTCGGTCAGGCACATTATTGGTGGTTTTCAGATTCTAGAGTGTGATGATGTCATACTCCCAGATGGGGGCAAGAGCCAATTTCTCCTGTTGATTACATAGTACTTTTTGTTGAAATATCTAAAAAGTAAATTCACAAATGTTGAAGCTGGTCATTTCTATTAATGACTAATCCCTATAACTGTCTATATTCCAACAAAAATCAGCTTTTTAACAATATTCATTTTACCTGCCCCCCACCTGTATTAAATGTTATTGGCCTATAGAATGTTGTGATGTCATCTGAAACCCAGCAATATGGAGCCCGAAATAATCTTATGTTTATACCTCAACCCCTATATCAACCATTCTACTGCCAAAAATACTCTCTCCGCTTCATGATGTTATTGCGTTGCCTGAAATGTTTCACAGCATGGCATTAAACTTACATATTTTGCATTTATTCTATTACAGTTGTTCTATTTCTTAAAGAATATCTTAAAAAATTTGTATTCTTACAGTGAGCCAGGTTGCTTCTCCACAGATCTGACCCGTGACTTGGCCTGGTATTGTGTCACCTTCTTGTTTCCATGGAAATAGTTACGTTTCATGCCATACTGTGGAATATTTCAGACAAAGCAACAACACCTCCATGGAGAAGGCAAGTAGAAAAGTTACACACCCTGCTCTCATGCAGAACCATCAGCCCCTTCAACTTCCATCCATCTCAGATCATATCTTCAATAAATAATACATTACAACTCACTCATTTGTAGTAGTTAAAATATTTCTGTGGCCTCCCAGCGCCCATGTCTTCACACCTTTGACTAAAACAAACCATATTTTTGACACTACAACTTACTGCCGAGCATAAGCATCACACCAACTGTTTTCTCATCAAGAAGTGCCAGAGGTGTTACTGAAACAGTGTGACTTCACAGGGTTTTTTCCATGTAAATAAATGTAGAGACTGTAACTCTATTTTCCATCTCTTAACTTTCAAAATGTATAAAAATGAAGCCTATAGAGGAATGGATATATTTTCTGTGCAGCAACAACAACATACCTACCTGTTTAAGCTAACTTTGCGATTGTTTCTATTAATACTAAAAAACACCATTACGCCATTAAAGTATAAGTAGAATTTGATGAGGTCATAATTTCAGATGGATAATACTTTATGGGAGATTCGCTGTTTTTTGATTAAATATCCAAACTCATGATCCACAAATGCGTAATCATTATTTGTTAGGGACTGGCTCCACAAACGTCCCATATTATTTTTTATGGATTGAAGTCCTTTCAATTGACAACAATTATGTATTTGGTGTTGGACAATGGCACCACTTTCTGAAGCTATTGTGAAAAAAAATTTCACTTTTGTTTATGTGTGCTGACTGAGAAGGCATTGAACTTTGCGCCAGTTTTTGTTTCATGTGGATACGCCCAGTAATTACAAAGATATTAACCACAGACCAGGTAAACAAACCAGCGAAGCAAATTCTACCATAGAATTCTGACCTGTCCTTCAGCTATTTTTAAGCTATAGAGATTGTAGACTGCTGTGAAGTCATATGAATGCAACCTATAAACCGATATTTTATGGGGGACAGAAGCTCAGTTGGTAGGGTGTTTGTTCGCTGATCCAAAGTTGGCGGTTCAAATTCCGTGAATGTGTGTGTGTGGTTCCTTGATGTAAAACCCTTTGAGTGCCTTGAAGGTGGAAAAGCGCTATATAAAAATGTGACCATTTATCTTATCTTCACTCAGTCTGATACACCATAGTTTTGAGAGTTTCCTCCTCTCCCAGCTGGTCATTCTACTGTGTTTTTGACCAACAGCCAAACACATAACAAAATCTGTTCTACCAATGTCTTCCTCCTACTTCAATCAATGTTCTCTTAGATCTCACAAATGTTCAAGTGCTCCCATCTGCAGACCAAAATATTCCCAACTTGTTTGTTTTGTATTCAAGTTGAGAATCAATGCACTCCAGTTTGTTGGGCATACGCAATTTCACATTTTCTAACTTAAAATAATGTCTAAAATTGGAAATTTTTTAAACTCCACTTTCATATTTAAGTTTATATAAATATTGGCAATTTTTTATAATTTTTAAAATATTTTTAATATATATATATTTTTTTTTATATCGGACAGATACGGATAACTGGGAATCTCCGCCAATATTGCTGGAGCCAAATTGGAGCCGATATATCGCCCATCTCTAAATTCCATTATCTTCTGTGAAGTACGCTTTTTTAAGAATTTTTCAAACAGACTATCCACACATATTGAACAAATATTATATTACTAATAGTAGCAGTATCATGAAATTATGTTGTATAAGCCTGAAGTAGCTTAGCCATTCTTGAAAACATTGTATTAACAAGACTTCAGCTAATTTTCTACCAATACTTGTTGTCCCTCGTTACCTACTGTAGGCTAATCAGTTTGAGCAAGTTTGTGTTAGCATCTGTATTCAGGGTTTTTAGAATGTCATCAAATATTTGTAGTTGCGTAGGCCAGCAACTCTGTGTCCCACTTACTGTAAGCAGATTTAGCAAGTCCGTGTTAGCATCTATGCTGGGCGGCGCATTTTGGATTAGCGCTAGCTCTTGTAAGATGGCATACAGCTGCTGCGTTTTGGCCAGGTTCACTCGTGTCTTCTCTTTATCCGCCCAATCAGGTAGCGCTACGTGGACGGCGATCAAGTCCTTTAGGTGAACTCCAAGAATCGGAAAACGGAACCCGGAACAATCGGAAAAACGCTTGCGGTACTGGCTGTAGTTTCCACAAGAGGTCACCAGCTCAATTAGATTGTTGAAAATCTGAAAAAAAAGAAATGTTTTAGTTGCAATAAGCTGTGATGGAAGTTCTAAACGATAAAAGTTGGCTGGCTATTAATCAAGATTTAAAGGTACACTACGTAACTTTTCTGGAGGATCTGGCACTTGCTTCTGAAGATGTTATTGCTTTGTATGTTCCTTACTATGGCATTAAATGTATTTATCTCCATGGAAACATGCCAGTGCTGCCACCAGGCCAAGTGCAGAGGCAACCCTGCTCATAGTACGAATTTATGTTTTTCAAAGCACACATGTAGCCAAATTTAATAAACAAAAGTAAAATACCATATTGTGGAACCTTCCAGGCAAGGAGTAAAAGTATCAGATGGAGTAAAGAAATTATACATACTAAATACCTAAAAGTACTCCTTGTAAAATACTAATAATGTGTAAAGGTATTAGCTCGTTTACATAACTTAGAATTGACATAGGTGTTGTTGCACGGTGTTTGACAGTGGAATGTACACAGATCAGTGACAGTTCTCAGTGCGTATGTTAGCATGATGACCATTACATAGCACTGTGAGTGTAAACAAAGCTACGTATGGTTTAATGTAAAGTCATTTGCCTTCTTGGTACAGCTAATTTACTTTTTAGGCAAACAGTGTCCATGGCAAATTACAACTTATTACTATTACCTCCTTACCTCGGTCGATGGAATGTAAAATCTGAATAAACACTTCTAACTGTTTACATCAATAAAACTGTTTTGTAACACCAAAGAACTAAAGGGAATAACATTTGTATTTTTAAGATTCAACAAGTCCTATCAGATGTGCTATACACAAAAAGTATCTAGCAAACTCTGACCAGTGGTGGAAAAAGTACTCAATTTTGTAAAGTAAGTAAAAGTACAAATACCGGAGTAAAAAAACATGCAAGTGAAAAAGTAAAAGTATCACATGAAAAATCTATGTAAGTAAAAATATTAAAGTATCTGTTTAAAAATGTACTTAAAGAGTAAAAAGTAAAAGTAAAAATATTTTGTGCTGATTTTGAGATCTAATGAAGCTTCAGATGTAGTGATTTTGAAAAAAGATTTGTATTGAATTTTGTTCAACAGAAACAATTGAATCTTTTTTTTTTCCTAGCTGTTTTTATTTGTATATTTTTGGTTTCTCAAACGACAAATGTGTTAAAAATAAACCCTCAGCCTTTTCAGCAGATCTCAGACAATAAATAAAAACATTTTACTTTTCAGTCCAGTTCAACAATGTAGTGGAGTAAAAAGTACAGATACCTGCTCTCAAATGTAGTGAAGTAAAAGTAAAAGTATCCACATTTACTTACGGAAAGTACAGATACCTAATATTTGTACTAAAGTACAGTACTTTTACTTTGTTACATTCAACCACTGACTCTGACAGATCAAAGACATGCAAAAACAATAAAAGTAGTAGTAGTAGTAGTAGTAGTAGTAGTAGTAGTAGTAAACGTTATTCTGTATTTTAGGAAAGAAATTTACTGTTAACATGCTTTACAACTTACAACAAATCTATATAAAATAGTTGTATCTTTTTTATACCATATTTTTTCTTTGAGTGACTAAAAAGTTTTCTTCCAAAAAATCTTAGTTATTTCCTGCCCTATTTATCGACTTGAAATCTTATTTTGTTTATTTACTTTGCCTCTACTCCCTGCACAATATTTCATTTCACTATGAACAGAATACTTGAATACATTTGATATTGACAGCCATAACTACCACCTTCCTAAAGTCGGCTTATGAGTGAGTATAGATCTCTTCCCTCACCTTGTTGGTCTCTGCACTGACGTGAGACTGTGTGTCTTTGAGCCTGGAGATGGAGCTGTTACTGAGGCCGCCCACCACCGCCATCAGGGTGTTGAAATTCTGCAGCTGGAGGAGCTTCTGTCCACAACAGAAGCACACACATTTTAGTCAAATGAAAAAATATTTGATTCTGACATCTTAATTAACAGTTCCATGCGGTTACACAAGCTTTCAGAAAAGCTCTTGCTTCCCTTAGGATTGGTATTAAGTTAGTTTTTACAGTTAGATCGACGTGGAACCGCTTTTAATCTGAGAGCAGAGTTTTAAAATTTCAATTACCAAAAATTACACATTGAAACCAGTAAGAACCACTGATATGTTCAAAAATCACTTCAATTCAATTTTATTTATATACCACATTTAAAAAGCAACTAAGTAAGTAAACAAAAAACACAGATGCAGATAATACAAAACATAGAGAAAGAACAATATCCTTTCTAGCAAATATTAAATGCCAGGGAGAAGAGGTGGGTTTTCAGTCTAGCCTTACAATGCATTAAAGACTGAGAGGATCTGACAGAGAGAGGAAAATCTAGACTTTGAACTTCAGAATTCAACTCATCTTTTTATTGTTCAGATTATTGCTTGTACTGCCAAGATACTTCAGCATGTTTCAGCCTTGTTCTGCATATGAGCTTGGTAATGGAACTTTGTGAATGGACTCGGCAGGGCTCCGTGTGGCCTTCTCTTGTGTGAACTCTCCCTGTTTAAATCAATAGGTCTATAGCGGAGCATGAGGGCAGCCAAGCACGTCATGTGATACAACAAACAGCCTCTCCAATCAATATGCACCCAAGAGCACGCCGCCTATGGACATACATATGGACTTGGTGTTATGCTTCTATAATCTACTTTACTACTTGATTATAAACTGTCAGCTGTCCAAAGTTGTCACTTGTCACATCACGTTGCCACATCCCTTTATAATACAGAATATAGATGCAGACAGCACCTATTCATTTAGAGCTGCTTTTACAATGTGTCTCTGTTCAATTTAGAATTCTTTTCAGGAACCTTTAAAGGCGCGGTGAAAAACAGAACTAGTCCAGAACTAGCATATATTAGGCTATTTTCAGATCTCTGTTGTAATGTTGTTTCCTCATCACAAACAGACCTGGAGTTGTGTTTTGTTTCATTCACACGTTTAACACACAAAACCTGCATATTTAGGCTGAGTTCTTCTCTCAAACAGAAAACACTCTACCTGTTCCACCTTGTGATGTCATGTGGTAACACAGGAAGTGCTTCACTGTGTTTTTAAACTGCATACACCTTCACTAGAATCATTTGGATAATTTCAGCCTTGGAATTGCCACTCTACTGAACAAAAGGTAAAAGGCTGTTAACTTGAAAACTACTGCTTCCTGACAACACAAGGTGCAACGGAGCATTTTGACCTTTGGAAATGTAGCCAGACACACAACAACACAACTCCAGGTATGTTTTTGATGAGGGAACAACATTATAACATGACTTAAAGCTCACAAGAATACATTTTGTGTAATATAGGACCTTTCATCATCATCATCATCTTTATTTTTTTCAGACTTTTCTGTCTTAAGACAAGAAGCAAATCAAAGTACACAAAGTCTGAAAGGGAGTAGGCAGAAGCCTGAGCTTATGACGCCTCCCCCTTTAATGCTACATATACCTTTAAACAATTTGCAGTGATTCAGAGTTATTCCTCATGCATTCCAGACATTGTAATCCTCAGTTTATAAGCAATTTTCTAAAAAAAAAAACAAAAAACAACTAGCATGCTAACACACACTTCCTGATTATCAGGCAATAAAATGCTAGCTAACAGCAGACTTATTTGGAGCTCAAGAGCTACTTATCTAGTATATCTGTACTGGGACAAGATATATTTGACCCAAATACATAGGAAAAATCAGGTACAAGTTCTTTAATGCCATAAAGAGGAAGATTTGAGGCAAAGCGATAACATCACCATCTAGACAAGTGCATCTTTAACTACATACCCACTAACGAGCTACTATTTACCTACTTTTGCAACGTAAAATTATATTGCATATGCATGATATTGTTTTATATATATACACACACACATATATA